>JAZHRO010000050.1:29642500-29657500 GCA_037157565.1 Thalassia testudinum | reverse complement strand
TCTCATTTTTATTTTTTATAAACGCCTTTTTTTAGGGGGTCTACATCCATTGTGTGGCATAGGGGTTATATCGCGTACGAAACTTAATACTATATTACTTCTACTAATAGTTCGTAATGCTGCATCTCTTCCGGAACCAGCACCCTTGATCTTCACTTCTGCTCGTTTCATAATACCCTCATCCACCACTGAAATAGCATCCTTTGCTGCAGCTTGAGCGGCAAAAGGTGTCCCCTTTCTTGGGCCTTTGAATTGAAGAGCACCAGCGGAGGACCAAGAAAGGACCTGACCTCGTGCATCTGTAACAGTGACAATGGTATTATTGAAACTCGCTTGAACATGAATCACTCCTTTTGATATTGTACGTCCCCGTAAACGAATACGTCTCTTCTTACGTAAAGCAATACGTCTATTCCTAGGTGTACGAAGTCTTAGTAGATTCGGTTTTGTCCGTCTTAGTCTCTTAGGTTTTGTCATATCTTATCATCTCATAAATATGAGTCAGAAATCTACGAAGATATCCATTTCGTGTTTGATCCTTGATTTCTTTTTGAGTGACATTAGTCCTTCCTTTCGCTTTCGAAAGTGAGTTCTCTTTCAGAAAGATTATCCTTGTCTTTGTTTATGTTTCAGATTAGGACAAGTCACTATAATGCGTCCCCGCCTACGAATCAGTCGACATCTTCCACAAATTTTACGAACAGAAGCCCTCATTTTCATATTGATGATTCCCTATATTTTCTTTTGAATTCTGAATCTACTTCTTGAAATAAAAAAGTCTCTTTCATTTTGGATGTATCTCCGCGAAGGGAATGTGAAACCTCCGCGAAGGGAAATAGCCATTCGAATCCTCCGCGAAGGGAATGTGAAACCGGAAGGAAGGGAAATAGTGATTTTTGGATTAGATTAGGAGTAGGAGGCCATTGCCCGTGTCCGGGTCGTCATCGTCCGGATATGGGCTAGGGCTGCCCCATGGTTTGTCAAAAAATGGATCTTTATATGGGTCATCTCCTGATTTATCAGAACTAGAGTTGTCAAGTCTCTCGACGATTCGCCCTTTTGTTTGATCATAACGACGGAGTTCGATTAGGACTATGTCATTGTCGACTACGCGGATAGAACTCTCTCGAATTTTCCTGCAAGTATGACCGATAAATACTTTTCCAAGAACATATACGTATATTAAATATACGTAATTTGGCTCATCGGGGTGACAATCGACGACTATCCCTATGTATAGTCGCTTCTCGCCATGAGAATCATTCATGATCGTCATTGTGGTGCCTCCTTCCTTTCCTTTTTGAGATGATGAGTCGACTAGTCATTCATTAGTCAGGTACGTAATGAATAGTCATTGAATATCGAATGGGATTCGATGTTCTATAAAGCATAAAAATGCATCATAATATATGTAGATATATGCGTCGTATATGCGCAAAATCTAATTGGGATGAGAATCTAGGGCTATACCCATGTACATCATCTCCAAGGTGAGGTGGTAAGTCATATTGTCTACACGGTGGTCAGTCCTATTGTACGTCCTCTGGGCACTCTTCCTATGTATCCTTCGACTAGTGGCTAGTCGAATTTGGACTAGTGGCTAGTAGAATGTAGAATTGGATTCCTATATATATCATTCTATTAACCACTAGTCTAATTCATCAATGAAATGAAATAGTGAAGGTGCGATTTTGTCCTTTGCATGTGTTAAGCAAGGTGAAGGAAGGGAAATAGTGATTTTTGGATTAGATTAGGAGACTGCCCCATTGCCCGTGTCCGAGTCGTTTTTTCGAGACGAGTCATCCCTCTGAGGAAACGACATGTTGTCAAGTCTCCGGACGATCCGCCCTTTTGTTTGATCGTAAGCACTGAGTTCGAGTAGTACTCTGTCCCCGCGTGTTATGCGGATAGAACTCTCTCGCATTTTTCCGGAAACATATCCGAGAGCTAGTTTCCTAAGACTACATACATATACGTGAAACATCGCGTTAGGGTGA
This sequence comes from Thalassia testudinum, assembly GCA_037157565.1. Lineage (NCBI taxonomy): Eukaryota > Viridiplantae > Streptophyta > Magnoliopsida > Alismatales > Hydrocharitaceae > Thalassia > Thalassia testudinum. The sequence goes on along the minus strand of JAZHRO010000050.1, from coordinate 29,655,503 downwards.
CAATCGACGACTACCGCTAGGTATAGTCACTTCTCGCCACGAGGATCATTAATGGTTTTCATTGCAGTACTTCTTTTTGAGATGATAAGTCGACTAGTCATTAGTCAGGTACGTAATGAATAGTCATTGAATATCGAATGGGATTCGATGTTCTATAAAGCATAAAAATGCATCATAATATATGTAGATATATGCGTCGTATATGCGCAAAATCTAATTGGGATGAGAATCTAGGGCTATACCCATGTACCTCATCTCCAAGGTGAGGTGGTAAGTCATATTGTCTACACGGTGGTCAGTCCTATTGTACGTCCTCTGGGCACTCTTCCTATGTATCCTTCGACTAGTGGCTAGTCGAATTCCATTTCTATCTGTCTATTTGATGCCTTGTTGGACTATTCTCTTTTTCCCCAACAAACACATCTTTTTTATGTGTTCCGACCGACCCCATCCTAAGGTGCGTGCTGCGAAATGGAAGGATCTTATCAACGTCCAGGGTGTCAGAAGGGCGGGATCAAAATAGATATAGATGACACAAAATTTCTCCTCCAATTCGTTTTAGCCGGGCTTCTCGATCTGTCATGATACCTTGAGAAGTGGAAAGAATTGCAATTCCCATTCCACCTAAAATCTTCGGAATTTGTTGATAGGTAGAATAGATTCGTAAACTCGGCCGACTGATCCTTCGTAAAATGATACGTTTTCTCGTCCTTTTATGCTTCCGCAGAGTTGAAACCAAGAAATCTTTATCATTTTCCCGATGTTTTCGAACGTGTTCAATAAAACCTTCCTGTAGAAATATCTTCACAACGTTTTCAGTTATATTGGTAGATATGATTCGAACAGTTTCTTTTTTCTCCATATCAGCATTTCTGATGGAAGTGATGATACCGGCAATCGTGTCTCTACCCATGATGAATTGGAATGATTGTTGTCCTCTAATTTGGATATAATCGACATGTTTTTTAGGAATTCTGAAAAGTATATACCTGTTCCATTATTTACGAAACCTGTTCCATTATTTACGAATGGATCTAGTTTCGACCCCCTACTATATCAGAATGGATCTCATTTAGAATACCTCAGGGGCTAATGAGATGATTTTTGTGAAACGGAACTGTCTCAATTCTTCAGCAATCGCACCAAAAACGCGAGTCCCCTTTGGATTTCCTTTTTGATCGATGACAACTGCCGCATTGTCATCATAGCGTATTCTCATGCCGTTGTCACGTTTGAGTTCTTTACGTGTATGTACAATTACGGCTCGAATGACTTCGGATCTTTCTAGAGACATATGAGGCACCGCTTTCTTGATTACAGCAACAATAACGTCACCGATCAGAGCATATTGGCGATGACTAGTCCCTAAGATTCGAATACACATCAATTTTCTGGCCCCGCTGTTATCCGCTACATTCAAAAAGGTCTGAGGTTGAATCATGATTTTTTCTATCCGCTCTTTCCATCCAAAGATTCGAGTAAAAAAAGAAATATGATGTATCTAGAAAGAACGATGTATCTAAAAAGTAAAAGACCCGCCCTATGGAGGGTATGGTTTCTATCTATTATAGAACCTATGGATCGCGTTCCGCAATAACCAATTTGGTTCGTATCGGCATTTTGTACGCAGCTATTGACATAGCTGCTCTAGCTACGGTTTCGGATACTCCAATCATTTCATATAGTATTAGACCGGGTTTCACAACGGCTACCCAATATTCGAAGTCCCCCTTCCCGGAACCCATACGCGATTCTGCTTTTCTTCGCGTAACGGGTTTGTCGGGAAATAGGCGTACCCATATTTTTGCGCCACGACGTGCATATCGTGTCATTGCTCTTCGCCCAGCTTCTATTTGTTTAGCTGTGATCCAAGCGGGTTCAAGTGCTTGAAGAGCGTATCTTCCGAAACAAATATGATTGCCTCGAGAAGATCTTCCTTTCATTCTTCCTCTATGTTGTTTACGAAATCTGGTTTTTTTCGGGTTATAGTTGATGGTTGTTTCCCAATTCCATCTCTACTGCAGAACTGGACATGAGAGTTTCTTCTCATCCAGCTCCTCGCGAATCCAATAAAAGAATGCAATTCGTATTTTGTATTTTCACTTCCTTGCTTGGGAGACTATCCGCAACTATAGTTCGATTTCTCCATTTGGCATCCATTCTTCTTGATTTTCATTTTGTTTACCATTTTCATTTGGGTTACCTTTATTTTATGGAAGGAATCACGCAAAATTTTGTCATCTAGGAAAGAAATCAGAGTTTCGCGGGCGAATATTGACTCTTTTCTGCTTCATTCGTAGAGGTCAACCCATACTATGACCACTGAGAATGAATTGGTTCCTGGTTCATTCCGCCATCCTTCCCAATGAATTATTCAGATTCGTTTTCCATAGAATCTTATGCAGTCATGGGTTCCGTCGTTCCTATAGCTTCTCTAGGAATGGTTAGGCCTGAACTCTGCAATGGAGCTCCCAACGAAATTGGTTTCTGAGTCAATCCCCTCAATTTCTATTCACTCGGGCTCTGGACTTTGTTGGATTGTCGGTATTGATGCTTTATCACATTGCTTTTTATGAGATGATTCATAGACCATACATATGGGAATCGTATTATATCACTGCTATTTTCCTTCTCTCTTTCTATCACCTTTCCATTTATCTACATCCCTTTCCTTTTTTTTGTTTTCTAACCCGAGAATTGGATTGATCATAATCCCATTTGTATCCCATTTTTGGATGGAATAAAATTTCAGTTGCTACAACTACATGATCGGTACATCATATAGTGACTCTTTTGTGGGATCTTGACAATACGAAGCAATAAGTTGGTTTTTCGTTTCTATAGTTATGAGTCTATAGTTCTATAGTGTAGGGATCCGTTTTTTGAATCCTAACTCGAAAGAAGAAACCAACGAGTCACACACTAAGCATAGCAATTCTACCAAATGCAATGGTCAATCGAATTTTTATTGAACCCTATAGAAATCCAATGAGTATTTCTTCTTCCTTAGATGGAAGAACAAGAAAAAAGAGGATCCATTCTAGTATTCTTCCTCGTCTACAAATATCCAAATTTTGATGCCCAAGGCCCCATCGATAGTTCGAACCGTATAGGAACAATAATCCATTTTAGCACGAATCGTCTGTAGGGGAACTCTACCTTCTCTAATCCATACGACATGGGCCTTGTCTTTTCCGCCGATACGTCCTGCAATTTGTATTTGAATTCCTTTTGTATCCGTTTGTTCAGTGAATTCCATAGCTTTTTTCATTGCTTTTCGAAAGGAAACTCTATTTTGTAATTGTGAAGCTATATATTCTGCAAGAATCTTAGGTTGCCCATAAGATTGTTCCATTTTTTTGATCAGAATTTCGAATTTCAGTCTCTGGTTCATAGGATTTAACTTTTTTTGTACATTTCTTCGTAATTCTTCCATTTCTTGTTTTCGTAATTCTTTCCTTTTTTGTTTTTGATTCTCTTTGGATAAATGGGAGAATCCCATAGAGATTATGACCTTGATGGAATCTATTGTTTTTTGAATTCTGATATGGATAATTCCCGAGAATACTCCAATCTTTTTTTGCACATAATTCTTGATACAGTCTCGTATTCTTTCATCTTCTTGGAGACCCGCGGGAAAATCGTTTGGTCGCGCGAACCAAAGGGAATGATGACTTTGAGTTGTACCAAGTCTGAAACCAAGTGGATTTATTTTTTGTCCCATATTTTGGATTCTACTATTTTTCCATCCATATGTGATTTTTCCATAGGAATCTCCATTTTAGGAATCTCCATTTTGGATTTCTTGGATTTCTATAATCGATTTATCCCTCAGTACAATTGTGATATGACAGGTGGGTCTTTTTATTGGATAACTACGCCCTTTAGCCCGGGGTCTTAACTTTTTCACAATAGTGCCCCCACTGACTTCGGCTTTACTAATAAATGAATCAGCTTCCTTTGAACCCATATTATGACGAGCATTTGCTGCTGCGGAAGAAACCAATTGGAAAATGGGATAAGAGGCTCTATAAGGCATGAATTCCAGTATCATAAGTGTTTCTTCATAGGAACGCCCGCGAATTTGATCAATGACTCTTCGGGCTTTGAAAACCGACATATGTATATGTTTAGCTAAAACTTTGATTTCCGTGCCCGATCTATTCGAGTTCTTCTTTATCATAAGGTTCGTTACCCCCCACCAATGGATGATGAGCAATTCTTCTATTCTTCTTGTTACTTTCTTATTCTTGTTACTTCATATATACATATTATCACTAATATGTATTCTTCATAGAATATGTATGATTCATACTTATATATATATTATGGATCTCATATATATAGATTCTGTTCTCATATATTCTGTATAGAATTCCTAAATGAAGGATCGAATAGCTAGCTAATGAACTATTCATTTCCATTTGTATTTGTTTGGTTTTCTTTTTCTCTCTTTTCTCTTTCTCTCTTGAAACCGGTATAGCTAGAAAAGACCAAAAGCAAAACCGCCAATCCAAATGAAATACAAAAAAGGGAATTGAGGTACTTCCCTAAATAGGAGAATAACAATTTCCATATCCGAGACAGACCGTTGAAAAAAGCTTGGATATGAATAGGAAAGCTCTTTTCTTTCCTATATTTCCATATTCATTGGATACATTTCCATAGGAAAGCAATAAGAATTCTTGAGAGGAATCCCATTATTAGACTCCTATTTCTTTAGGATTTCTTGGAATTCGATTCTATTTTCTTGGAATTCGATTCTATAGAGATACAAGAATGTTGTCTGTAGAGAAAGAAGAATGTTACAATTCCAAATTCAATTACAATCTTTTTTCCAAAGAGAGACTGGTAAATCCCAGAGGATTGGACCTATATAGATATAGTATAGATAGCATCGAAGAAAGCGGATTCGAAATCTAAATAATAGAAAGGAAAGGCGGAATAAATAGAAGAAAAAGTCCGGCCTTTTCCATCTCTCGAGTAGAAAATTCCATATTCAGAATAGATAGGAAGGACAGAATCCATAGACTCGATAGATCAAGATTTTCTTTCCATCTATAGAATAGCGATGGAAATCTGAAAAGAAATCTGAAAAAGGGCTTGAGCCCTCCCTCGTACCTCTTTCCAACAAATCTATATGCAAATTCTCATGAAATCTCACAAAATTAACGACGAGATTTATTATCGTTTTCCGGATGTTCACCAAAAGTTTGAGTAGGCACGAATTCTCCCAATTTATAACCGATCATACGATCTTCTATATAAATAGGTAAATGTTCTTTTCCATTATGAATAGCAATTGTATGGCCAACCATTATGGGTATAATGGTAGATGCTCTAGACCAAGTTAATATGGTTTCTTTTCCCCCCTTGCTATTGAGTTTTTCTATTTTGTTCCGTAAATGATGAGCCACAAAAGGTTTTTTTTTCGTAAATGCATGTGATGAAACTTCTTTTTTTGTCTTTTTGTCAAAGGTTTTTTTTTTTCGTAAATGCATGTGATGAAACTCCTTTTTTTGTCTTTTTGTCAAAAGATCCCAATTTTTCCCCAAATTCGATTTTCCATATTCTTCTTTATTTACGATTTACTACGGGGACGAAGAATCAAACTATCACTATATTTTTTCCTTTTCCTAGTTCTTCTTCCAAACGTAGCATGACCCCAAGGGGTCTTAGGTTGGTCTCTACCAATTGGGGCTTTCCCTTCACCGCCCCCATGGGGATGGTCTACAGGGTTCATAACTACTCCTCTGACTACAGGACGCTTACCTAGCCAAGACTTAGATCCGGCTCTACCCAAACTTTTTTGCTTCGCCCCAACATGACCCACTTGTCCGACTGTTGCTAAGCAGTTTTTGGATATCAAACGGACCTCTCCATAAGGTAATCTTAATGTGGCTGATTTACCCTCTTTTGCAATCAGTCTCGCTACAGCACCTGCTGCTCTAGCTAATTGTCCACCCTTTCCAAGTGTGATTTCTATGTTATGTATGGCCGCGCCTAAGGGCATATTGGTTGAAGTGGATTCTTCTTTTTTAGCAATCAAAACCCCTTCCCAAACTGTACAAGCTTCTTCCAAAGCATACGGCTTTCTAGATGTATATGATGATATCTAGACAGATGGATCTTCTATGAATCGTATGATGAAATACCATAGGAGTGGATATATAGGAATCCAAATCTGCCGAATCGCTCATGTTATGATCTTCTACATCCTAGGTCTCCCCGTTCCGTCATCTGGCTTATGTTCTTCATGTAGCATTCAGACCGAATGACTCTATGAAATTACGTCGATACTTCCACATATTATGGGTAACGTAGGAGACATCTCTATTTTTCCCCCGGGATCTTTATACACTGCTTAGCTTTCAATTCGCCTCTGACCATCAAATGAAATGTGAATAACCCGTCTTCCTCTCTTTGAAACAAGGAGCGCTTCCGGTTCTGTCCGTGCTTCAAACCCTTTTGTCTTCTCCATATTACCATATATCTAGAGTCAATAATTTTCTATGAAGAACTACTGAACTCAATCACTTGCTGCCGTTACTCAACAGTTTTCTGTTGAGGTCTATCCCGTAGAAGTACTCCAATTGGATCAGTGATCGATTTCTAGGTTTCCTCGTAAACCTAATTGGTTACTTCCAATTACGTAAATCCATAGTTCAAACCGCACTCAAAGGTAGGGCATTTCCCATTGAGATAGGAACTTCTGTACCAGAAACAATGGTATCTCCAATTCTAGCCCCTCTGGGATGTAAAATATATCTCTTCTCACCATCCCCATAGTGTATGAGACAAATGTATGCATTTCGATTCGGGTCATATTCTATGGTTACGATTCTACCAGATATGTCTTTTTTATTCCGTCGAAAATCGATTTGACGGTATAGACGCTTATGACCTCCCCCTCTATGCCTTGCGGTAATGATTCCTCTGGCATTACGACCTTTACCACAACGATGCTGTCCATAAGTCAAATTCTTTTGTGGATTGGATTTCCTGTCTATGGCTCCGTTGCGTGTGCTCGGGGTAGAAGTTTTGTATAAATGTGTCGCCATGTTATTCAGTATTTTGCTTTCCCTTCTTTTCTCTATCAGAGGTGGAATAGAATCCAAAAAGAGGTGGAATAGAATCACCCGGTTGAAGCGTAATGATCATACGTCTGTAATTGGAATGCATTGTATGTCCCATAATAGGTCCCATTCTTCTACCCTTTCGGGGGAGTCGATGACCCTTTCGGGGGAGTCGATGACTATTCATAGCTATGACCTTGACACCAAAGAAGAGTTCGACCCAATGCTTGATTTCTGTCCTAGTTGATCCTGATTCGACATGAGAAGTATATTGATTGTTCTGCAATAACCGAATACTTTTTTCTGTAACTACTGCATATTGGATTCCATCCATAAATCCATTTGATTCCCTATAAGTTCCAGTATCGATCAGAATTCTAGTTCTGATTGTTCCTATGTGATAGTATGAATATACCCTACCAATTCGTTATGTATGGATGATGAGATTCCATCAATCCAAGGCCAATTCCAACTCTTCCTTCCTATGTGATATCGCATTGGCCTGCATCCAGCAGGAATTGAACCTACGAATTTGCCAATTATGAGTTGGGCGCTTTCACCATTCAGCCATGGATGCATGCTTCCCAGGAATCATCGTAAATGACTTCTCTTTCTCTATATAGAAATGAGAAATGACTTATCTAAATGAGAAATGACTTCTCTTTCTCTATATATTATAGAACACCAAATTCCAATTGCACATATGTGATATTGGCGTAGATCTAGCAGGATTGGATTGTACATCTTTTTGATTGATAGATTTTGGATATATATAAGGCATCCTCCGGATCATTCCAATCGAAGCAATTGGATGTCTGACTCGGGCCTATATGACCGATCGACGATCGATCGAAATATTCCAACACTCCACCTTTGTCATATATTCCATATATCACACTATATAGATATCCTATTCATGGAATAGGATTCACTTTCAAGATGCCTTGATGGTGAAATGGTAGACACGCGAGACTCAAAATCTCGTGCTAAAGAGCGTGGAGGTTCGAGTCCTCTTCAAGGCATAATATGGAGAATGCTCATGGAATGAGCAATTCCATAACAGATCTCGGATCTCATCGATATTGATATACCGAGTATCTGTTGATACGAAGTATTCTGGCCATCCTCACGATCCGAGTCCGAGCTGTTGAAATTGGAATAGGTTCGGCAGCGGATCACGAAATCTTGGCGATCTTCTCTATCTAATGAATGAGGAGTCCATTTTGAAATCGTCCGCCCTGCACCCACCCCCCGAGTATAGGATTCCACAAGAATCCTACAAGGGTAGATGGATAGAAACCTCCGGGAAAATGTCCACCTGTCACCCAGCGAATAAAGTACATTACATGGAAATGGTTTGATATAGTGAGTAATAGGCTCTGTCGCCCTTCAAGAATTCTCGTTTCGACAGTTCATCATAGTGTTTTGATCTCAGATTTCCATTCTTCCATGTTTCAGCAGTAGCATATTGTTCCATGGAGCTAAGGTCCATGGAACAATATGGAAGAAACAAGTGTTTCCACGACTCTACCACCTGGTCCATTTCCACTTCATCTCTTTTTCATGACCACATCTCTTTCTAAGGAATGGGAAATCTTTCTTGAATCCAATCTTGAATCAAATGTTGCATTTCCACCGGGAAAAGCCATCTCTTTCTCAACAACGTCTTTGTCATTTGATCCAATAGCGTTCCGTTAGATAGGAACAGATTTGATAAATACTGATAACTCTCGGATAGAATTTTCGAACGGAAAGACCCATGATTATATAATGATAAGGAACTATAGGCTCTAAACCATCTTCTTTGGTCAGGAATCAAGCATTCGATTTCTGGCGTATTCTTGTCAAAGTAGGGTTCAAGTATATCCTCATCATCACGTTCATAAGCCATTATTTCTTGCATATTCTTCGTGACCCAGGCCAACCAGGATTCGGCTTCATCTAGATGATGTGTATCATCATGTATCATCTCTGTTTCGTCATTGTCTATTATCTCTATGTTGCAGTCAGTCATAAGCTCCTTTAATGTCTCTTCATCAAATAATTTTCCACGACGTGAAAACGCAGAAGCAAGGGGCTGATCTTGGAGGAATAGGGAAAAGAATGGATCCACAGGGTCCCAAACGCATCGGCTTATTCCAAAAACAAAAAAGCCTTCTTCTTTGGAACATCTCTCTCGTCTCTGGTACTGCATGGTTCTACCCTCCCGAAAGAACCTGTCTAAATCGGAAAATCCGGGCCTTTCGATCCAATCTACTTGATTGCCATAGGGGCGCCATATTCTCGGAGCCCAACAAACTATGGGATTGAAGAAATGCTCCTCTATCTGTTGCAGGTCGAAAGTTCCTTTCCCGTCTTCAAGGCGATCAAGGATAGAACAATATGCATTTTGCATCATATCTAACGGATTCCTTGGTTCGGATCGAAGAAGCCATGGCACTCGATTATTATCAAACTGACTGCAATCTGTTTCTGTCCGTGAGGATCCCACCAGAGCGCCTTCTACTTCTAATAGGCCATGAACTAGATCAGAATCACTCTCAACGAATCCATGAGACTCAAAGAATGCATAAGAAGAAGAAGAAGTGATCCAATCTATTTCATCGGGTCCGAGTGGAGACCAAAGATCTCGAGCGACCGATCCGGCAGAACAACTCAAAAAATAAAGAAAGATCGTGAATTTCTTCATGCTCCTTCCAAATTCCAAGCACCATTTGTACAAACATGATTGCTCCTTCCCATAGATAGATATAGGATCTAAGGAGTCATTCCTTAGAAGTACATTTTGTGCAACAGCCCTTCCTATCTTATAGAAAAGTATCCCAGGATCGTGAAAGAATCTTAGATGGGCTTGCATATCCCAAGTTTGTCTATGAAGAGCTGATCTAATTGTATTCGTTTCTAGAATGGATTTCTTCTGTGTAATACTAATGGATAGGGCCTCATTGACAAGTGCTGCAAGATCTCGTGCATTGGAACCCATGGTTATGGATCCCAATTTCTGAGTATGGAATATGTTCTTTTCCAAGTGAAATCCCCTAGTATATGAAAGAATGAAAAAGTGCTTTCGTTGTTGTGAAAGAAGAAGCTTTCGTATCTTAATGCATGTATTTAATTTATCCGGAGCTATTAAAGCAGGATCCACTTTTTGAGGAATATGAGTCGAAGCAATAACAAGAAAATTTCTAGTGGAACATCTTTCAGAATCCCTGGAGAGATAGTTCACTAATAGACCGCGGGATAAATAACTCGACTCCTTCACATACAGATCATGAATATTTGGAATCCATATTATGCAAGGAGACATTGCTTTTGCTAATTCCAAATGAATGGTGATAACCATTCGCTCTATTTTCGGCCTCCTCAATTGTTTTCTATACTGATGCTGATACTTCGCAGACCTAGCTAGCAGATTCGTCATAGTTAACAGCTCCGTATCAAGGTCATCATTCCTATCATCAATATGCATACCGTGACCATCAAAAATATCCATCTTATTCATCAAACCTAGAGGTGGAAGCTTGTCAGGCAGGTACTCGGTCGAAAATACCGTAATGAAAGGAACATAGGAGTTTGCCGCTAGGTATTTGACCAAATAGGATCGTCCAGTTCCTCTAGAACCTATCACTAAAATATCCTTAGACGGAGATAGGTCTAAGCGGAGCGAAAAGGGGTTTCCATGAGATGGGAAATGAAAACGATTAGCCCCGCACGAGGTTTGTGAATAAGTGATTGTCTGATAATGAGCAAGAAAGATCCGTCTTTCCGCTAAACAGGATCTATGGAACTCATAATTCATTAGAGACTTGTTATGAATGTCAACTATGTATCGTAAGTAAATGGATCCTGGTTGTTCATTCATTTGATAACCAGAGTCATTCTTTGATAAAGATAAATGATCACTATGAGTCAGACTCCATAGAATGGAATCCATTCTTGTTTCTGTCGTTAGGGTGGAGAACTGAACCAAGAATGGTTTTTCTTCATAATGAAGAGAATCATTGTTCACGAGCCAGAATTCGATTTTATCATCAATCCAATTACCGTCGTTCACGCTTTTTCTTTCTCTTATCAATGAATAGATCTCTTTACTTGTACGACTTAGATGTCTCGTATTTCTCGAAAAAAAGAGATTCTTGAACCAGAAAGAAAGAGGTTCAGATGGGGGATATTGATCCCGAAGTGTTTGCAACTCCATTATGTAGGATGGAATCACCAAAGATTGGATCTTTTCTAACTCTGTCTTGAATTCCCTAGAGGCTCGGGAAACAAAGAGAAGATGTATACCAACAAAATATCCAGCAACAAGAAGAAAGAAAAAGATGGAAAGATAGAAGGACTCCAAAGCATTTGTGGATATCAGACGTGTCCATATCCATGGAAGGGGTGACTCATGATTTCGATGAATCTTTTCTTCGGACAGAAAAACATTATGTAAAAAAATATCCCTTATACGATTCCGTTGTTTGAGAAGAATCGCCCCCCATTCGTTCTCAGAAATTGGCCATGATATACCCCATCTATACATAACACCATGAACAATGGATACCAATCTGGTACTTAGTATCGGCAATGAGTTTGAAAAGGTATCTAAAAGGGTGAAATTGAGATATTTGCACCCTGTCGAAGTAAGGAACCATGGCATATATGTTTGGAACATATTCCATTTGGATTGGAACAGATTCCACCCTTTTGAGAAGTGTGAAAAAGCACTCTCTCCTTTTCTATACATCTGCCATTTCTCAACGCATTTCTTTCGACAAAGACTCCGTTTTTTCCTATTTCCGGATGGTAAAAAAGATTTCTCAGGACATGGAGTGTGAATGAAACCCATGTTTGAATGGAAACGGAGATACTGATGCAAGTTCTTCCCTTCGGAATCAGATAGAAGATTCCTATCTGAAAAAGGCTGACAATCCATCCTTTCCAAATGAGCCATTTGTTCTTCTGTGAGAGGTGTTTCAGAAATGTCTGCAATCGAGTAAATAGCTCTAACGAATGGATCGAATCGAATTGGAAAATGGAAAGATTTGTACAAGTTATACGTTCCGTCACCACTTTGTGGAAAATCCTTAGATAGGAATATGTCAGATACCTGTAACTCGATTGGTGAAATAGTCTCTCTCTCCAAACAAATCTCTTTTTTTTTACCGACACACAAAGAAAAGATTTTGTTGCGAATGAACGAGATATTGAGGAATTGCCCATATGTCAGATCCTCAGTATGGATATGGGTCTTTTCCACATCAAAAGGGAATCCTTTGTTACAATGGAACCAGAAGTGACGCGGATGATTCAAGAATCGAAGCCGGTTTGCTTTATAAAAAGAAGATATCAATGAACTTCGATGAAATGGTTTCACGGGATTCAGCCAATTGTCTCGATCGTGGGATATCATTGAGAAATAGGAATCCGTGTTCTGAAAAGATTTCCTGCGATGATTTCTAGTATGGAATGAGTCAATCATCCACTTTGGTATCTTATGGAACCCAGATGGGAATCTTGTTCCTCCATGGATCAAGAATTTCGGTCTTTGGGAAGTATCATGATCATCCAATAAGAATAAGAAGGGTTTCCATTTCTTCAAATGAACAATGGAAACACCTATGGATTCGAATAACTGATTGCGGGGTTGATCATTCGGGTCTTTCCATTCATAGATGTGAATCTCGGATCCATAAATGGGGGTATTCCTCCTGATACTCACAAAGAAAAAAAGAAGTGACTTGGACAAAAAGAGAAGTGACTTGGACAAAAAGAAAGGAAATGCCTCCTTGAAAAAGAAACGAAGAGACAAAGCGAAACGAATTTCCCTAGGCAACTCTTCTATATCGAAGAGCTCAAACCAATCCATCGAATCTGGATTTATCTTCTTACGTAATCGATCGAGCACTCCTTGAAATCGAATGAACCTTCCTTCAAGATCG
>JAZHRO010000050.1:29580000-29625000 GCA_037157565.1 Thalassia testudinum | reverse complement strand
TACAAAAAAGAGATAATCTTTTAAAGAATCGAATAACTCGTTTTCGAATCGAAAAGGGGGATTAATCTTGTAAATCGTTCCTAGAGGAGCGAAAAAAAGACTACAGAATCTTCTCCAAAGTGTTAGTGGGACCAAATCAATCCAGTAAATTGTGGCTTGAGGAACAAAAATACGGTGCTCAAATCTTCTCTCCAATTGTTGGATAAGTGGATCCAAAAACATATCGTAAATCACTCCTCGAGGAAAAAGAACAATGACCCCGAACCTTTTCCAAAGGTATTCTCGAAATCCATAAAAAAACCTTAGTACTTTGGATTCGTAATACAAATCCACCAATTTGTATTCTTTGGAATCTTTTTCAAAGATGAAGTGCCCGTTGGATGCCCTTCTGTCTGCTGCGTGAACGTGAAAAAGTTCATTATCTCTTCTATCCGATTCTAACCTTCTATCCGATTCTAACGAAGAACTTGATGATTCATTCGAAGAATCGCTAAGTAGATTTGTTTTTTCTAAAGAATCTAAAATGCTTTCACGGTGAAGTGATAGGTGATCACTATTCAGGACAAAACACCTCTTGATTTGTAATTCTTGACGAATCAGCGGTAGCGGTATCCGCCGATTGCAACTACTCAAGTAAAAGAATAAAGTAACTGTGACCAACGAAAAATGGATGGAAATGAAAAAGATTTTCTTTAGCTTTTTCACCGCCATCCTCATAATCAGGATATACGAGTTATCCATATGGTCTTTCCTCCATTGGGATTTTTTTATTAAATTGAGTAATAGTATGAATTCACTATTACTTCTACGAAAAAGGAAAAAGACAAATTCGTTATGTATGAATAATGAGATTCCATCGATCCAGGATTCGAACCCTTGACTCGGTCTCATTGTCCTGCATCTAGCACCAGCAGAATTCATCACCCAAAATTTGAATTTGAAAATACAATTTCGTGTTTTGGATATACCTTCTATTTTATACTTTACCATAAATGATTTTTTAAATAAAGCAAGTGTCTTTTTTTCTTACTTTTGTGTGTGTAATAATACATTCTTCAGAGGATCTTCTTAGGTAATGCTTTGTTTAACAGATTGATCGTGAAATGAGTCTTAAATAAAATTTCATTTTATAATAGGCATTCTGAATTGGAATAGAAAAGAGGGATAGGAATGTTTTTTTGTTACAATGTATAAATGGAGAATCCTTGTATTCTCGGATTTCTTGGACTATAATAAGAATGAATATCTACTAGAAACTGAGACAAAAATGCAAAATGGGGCCTTTTTTGATTCTTAGAAAGAGCAATTCATTCATTGTTCTATGGATTCCATTTTTCTACTATTTGTTAGAATAGTATTCCTATAAACATAGATTCGAATAATACTAGAATGGCACCAATCCGTATGAATCATTTTGGATTCTCTATCTCTATATGGAATCGAGATGCGAAAAACAAAAAAGAATAAGAAAAAATGATGATTAGGGAAGTTTTTTTAGCCAGCCAAAAGTCTATTCCAAATATTACATATTCCATAATATAAAATTCCCATTTTTGTCCTTGGACATAGATGATATCCGATTAGGAATTGCCAGGCCAAAGTATTCTGACTTCTCCACTCTTCCATCTTTCCATCCAATCCTAAATCAACAGAATAAATGGATAAAAAGTAAGTGGACCTAACCCATGAAATCATGGTTATATCAGCTATTCTGATATTCAAATTCGATATAAATGAAATTGTAGAAAGGGACTTTTTTTCTTTCCTTTAAGCATACAAGAATTTGTCGATATTTCCGATTTCTTTTTCTCCTTACGTTTCATTTCCTAAGAAGAAATTGCTACTCTTTTACGCCACAAAGAAACGTTTCTTTTAAGAATCGATTTTTCAATATCTTTCTTTGATTCCAGAATTCGATATTGTTGTTCTGTCAATACATTCGAGGACAAAAAATGCGAGAAAAGGGCTTTCCTTTCCAGTATACCATAATTTCCTATTTCTATGAATATCTCATTCATAGAAATCGCCTGGGAAAAAACCAAAATCGGTCATTTGGGATTTACCGTATCAAGTAAAGGTAAAGTCAAAAGATCCATATTCGAAATTTCTTTTTTTTGTTGGATTTGACCCCTTCGTGCAAAGATATACTATGAAATGAGAGTAATAGGACAATTCGGGATTCCGGTGGTTATTAAGAATATGGTTCTTCCAACTAATCAAGTAAATAGGAATAGTAAGGACTCAAACTCATGGATTGAGCCCGGCCGGTTTGTGGTCCAATAGAAAAGGAGAATTTGTATCTTCGAAACCCCTTAGAAGGGGCATTGGCCGAGGAATCGTCCATAGAGAATCGAACTGTCGTATGCCCTGGAAATTCTATGAGGTGTTCGGAAATGGTGGAAGTAATGGAATAGGAGGATAACTATGACTATAACCCTTGGTAGATTGACCAAAGAAGAAAAGGATTTCTTCGATATTATGGATGACTGGTTACGTAGGGACCGTTTCATTTTTGTAGGTTGGTCCGGCCTATTGCTCTTTCCTTGCGCTTATTTCGCTTTAGGCGGTTGGTTCACGGGTACAACTTTTGTAACTTCATGGTATACTCATGGATTGGCTAGTTCTTATTTGGAAGGCTGCAATTTCTTAACCGCTGCGGTTTCTACTCCTGCAAATAGTTTAGCACATTCTTTGTTGCTACTATGGGGCCCCGAAGCACAAGGGGATTTTACTCGTTGGTGTCAATTAGGGGGTCTGTGGACTTTTCTTGCTCTTCAAGGCGATTTCGGGCTAATCGGTTTTATGTTACGTCAATTTGAACTTGCTCGATCTGTTCAATTGCGACCTTATAATGCAATCGCATTTTCCGCTCCAATTTCTGTTTTTGTTTCTGTATTCTTGATTTATCCGTTGGGTCAATCTGGTTGGTTTTTTGCGCCTAGTTTTGGTGTAGCTGCTATATTTCGATTTATTCTCTTCTTCCAAGGGTTTCATAATTGGACCTTGAACCCCTTTCATATGATGGGAGTTGCTGGAGTCTTAGGTGCAGCTCTACTATGTGCTATTCATGGTGCTACTGTGGAAAATACTTTATTCGAAGATGGTGACGGTGCAAATACATTCCGCGCTTTTAACCCAACTCAGGCAGAAGAAACTTATTCGATGGTCACTGCTAACCGCTTTTGGTCCCAAATTTTTGGAGTTGCTTTTTCCAATAAACGTTGGTTACATTTCTTTATGTTATTTGTACCAGTAACCGGTTTATGGATGAGTGCTATTGGAGTAGTCGGTCTGGCTCTGAACCTACGTGCCTATGACTTCGTTTCCCAGGAAATCCGTGCAGCGGAGGATCCTGAATTTGAGACTTTCTACACCAAAAATATTCTCTTAAACGAAGGTATTCGTGCTTGGATGGCGGCTCAGGATCAGCCTCATGAAAACCTTATATTCCCTGAGGAGGTTCTACCACGTGGAAACGCTCTTTAATGGAACTTTCACTTTAGCTGGCCGTGACCAAGAAACCACCGGTTTCGCCTGGTGGGCCGGGAATGCCAGACTGATCAATTTGTCTGGTAGACTACTTGGAGCCCACGTAGCCCATGCCGGATTAATTGTATTTTGGGCTGGAGCAATGAACCTATTTGAAGTGGCCCATTTCGTACCAGAAAAGCCAATGTATGAACAAGGATTGATTTTACTACCCCATCTAGCTACTCTGGGTTGGGGAGTAGGCCCTGGGGGGGAAGTTCTAGATACCTTTCCATACTTTGTGTCTGGAGTACTTCACTTAATTTCCTCTGCAGTCTTAGGCTTTGGCGGTATTTATCATGCACTTCTTGGACCTGAGACTCTTGAAGAATCTTTTCCATTCTTTGGTTATGTATGGAAAGATAGAAATAAAATGACCACCATTTTAGGTATTCATTTAATTTTGTTAGGTATAGGTGCTTTTCTTCTAGTATGGAAAGCTCTTTATTTTGGGGGTGTATATGATACCTGGGCTCCCGGGGGGGGAGATGTAAGAAAAATTACCAACTTCACCCTTAGCCCAAGTGTGATATTTGGTTATTTATTAAAATCTCCTTTTGGGGGAGAAGGGTGGATTGTGAGTGTGGATGATTTAGAAGATATAATTAGAGGGCATGTATGGCTAGGTTCCATTTGTATACTTGGTGGAATTTGGCATATCCTAACCAAACCTTTTGCCTGGGCTCGCCGTGCATTTGTATGGTCTGGGGAAGCTTACTTGTCTTATAGTTTAGCTGCTTTATCTGTCTTTGGTTTCACCGCTTGTTGTTTCGTCTGGTTCAATAATACTGCTTATCCTAGTGAATTTTATGGACCTACTGGACCAGAGGCTTCTCAAGCTCAAGCATTTACTTTTCTAGTTAGAGATCAACGTCTTGGGGCGAACATAGGATCCGCTCAAGGGCCTACTGGTTTAGGTAAATACCTAATGCGTTCTCCTACTGGGGAGATCATTTTTGGAGGGGAAACGATGCGTTTTTGGGATCTTCGTGCTCCTTGGTTGGAACCTCTAAGGGGTCCAAATGGTTTGGACTTGAGCAGGCTGAAAAAAGACATACAACCTTGGCAAGAACGACGTTCGGCGGAATATATGACTCACGCTCCTTTAGGTTCTTTAAATTCCGTGGGTGGCGTAGCTACCGAGATCAATGCAGTCAATTATGTCTCCCCTAGAAGTTGGTTATCTACCTCTCATTTTGTTCTAGGATTCTTCTTTTTTGTGGGTCATTTATGGCATGCGGGAAGGGCTCGCGCAGCTGCAGCAGGATTTGAAAAAGGAATCGATCGTGATTTAGAACCCGTTCTTTCCATGACCCCTCTTCGTTGAGATTGATTTTTCTATTGTTTTTTTTGTTCTGGCTCGGCTATTCTATCCCACCTAGCCGGGCCATTCATTCTTTGTTCTCGAAAGAGGCTAGGCCAAACAAAGAAAGAAACATTTCACAAGCAAAAGGAGAGAGAGGGATTCGAACCCTCGATAGTTCTTGAGAACTATACCGGTTTTCAAGATCGGAGCTATCAACCACTCGGCCATCTCTCCGAGAGACAATCTCCATTTTATTCCTATCCATAGTACATAGCCATAGGAATCTATATACTAACGATTTGTAGATGCAGCACCCCACCCTAGAGGGGAATCTAGATTTCGATGTATCCATCTGTATACGGATTACAGTATGTATATCCGTACATTTGGGAAGTCCATACGAAATTCCGCTAAACGCATTTCATGTCTAAACCGAAATCCAAGAAAGAGTGAATGGTAATAAGTTCTTAAGAATCCATGGAGGGATTCCTGATGAAATCCTTCCACGATGCATTTCATCCCAATTTGGACTCAGTGAGGGATCCAATGGTATAGTTCATTTGTTGGTAGTTTGGAGGATTACAAGCATGATTCTTGCTTTCCAATTGGCTGTTTTTGCATTAATTGCAACCTCATCCATCCTATTGATTAGTGTACCCATTGTATTTGCTTCTTCGGATGGTTGGTCAAGTAACAAAAAGATTGTCTTTTCTGGTACATCATTATGGATTGGATTAGTCTTTCTGGTAGCTATCCTGAATTCTCTTATCTCTTGAATCTCTTTGGTTTGGTACCGGATCCAAATCTATATACCTTTCCTTCTCAAAAATGCAGATTCTGAGACAATGGAAATGAAATCGGACTGAATTTCCTATTTAGGAGAATCATCAATTCTAATGAAATCATCAATTCTAATGAAAAAGAAAAGTGAAAAAGAAAAGAATCAGATTTCAGTCAAATCGAAATGGATTTTCCATTTTCATTATTCTATTCATGATTAGGATTCTATTCTTAGAGAGGAATAGGAATTCTTCCTGAATTCATGGAAGAAATCTTCCTAAAGAAATAGGATCCAATCCATATCGAAAATAGATCTATCCAAATGGATTTCCCTATTTTCATAAATCGAAATCCATTTGGATAGATTTTTTAGATTTGGATGAAGATGAAGTCGAATCCTTTTTCATTTGATTTTTGGAAATAGGAAAGAATTTCATTGTTCTGAATGGGATTTGTTAGGAATAGAATCAGACTCTGATTCAGAATCCCCCTGAAAGAGAAGATCGTTCCTGGCCCTACACAAATAGGATCTAGATGCATATATATCATATATGTCATATATGCGTGGACATATGTGTACGTATCAGGAATGAAGAAAATGCGGATATGGTCGAATGGTAAAATTTCTCCTTGCCAAGGAGAAGATGCGGGTTCGATTCCCGCTATCCGCCCATGGAATAGGATCAAGAATTCGGTATAATGGACTACGATAGTCTCGTAGTTTTCTCTTTCCATTTTCTCATCCCAAGCCAGAACCAAAATGGTCATTCACTACTAAGTAATGAGAATCCCATAAATCGATTTCCAAAATCCAATGGTGCGGAGACAGGATTTGAACCTACGACCTCAAGATTATGAGCCTTGCAAGCTACCAGGCTGCTCTACTCCGCCACGCTGAGGAGCTAGGAACGAATGGGCAAAGAAAGATGGGATATGCCCCTCTACCATATCCATATAAACAGTATAGTCCATTTATACAGAATGGTCAAGAGGCCCCCCCTATGATCATAAATCCTAGAGATCCATACAAAGCGTAAACGGTATTGAGATCCTTACCAACTTGATCTTGTTGCGCCCGGTAACAAACATGCATGAACCATTTCTCGAAGTATGTGTCCAGATAGTCCAAAGTCTCGATAGTTAGCTCTAGATCTTCCGGTCCAAAAACAACGTCGATGAAGACGTGTAGGTGCACTGTTACGTGGTGAGGATTGTAATTTTTTATGAACTTCCCATTTTTCAGCCGGCGATGAAACTTTTTTGATTTCTTTTTTTGAGGATCGACGAATCCACTGATATTTCTGTTCTAATTTTTGCCTCTTACTCTCCCTCTGAATCCAACTTTTTCTTGCCATAATATTCAGTTCCTATTATTCTCAATGATAAAGTTCGGATCTTAGATGTAGAAATAGAAGAAGGTGAGTCCACCTTCTTCATCGAAACCAATGCAATTGGGACTGATATAGTGCATCAAAAAAAGAAAGAAATTAACCAAATTTTCCTGATGTAGAGGCAATCAAGAAAGCTGCATAAGTAAATATATAACCTACAGAAAAGTGGGCTAATCCCACCAATCTTGCTTGCACAATGGAAAGAGCTACTGGCTTATCTTTCCATCGAATGAAATTCGCCAAAGGTGTGCGTTCATGAGCCCATGCTAAAGTTTCAATCAATTCCTGCCAATATCCACGCCAGGAAATTAAAAACATAAATCCAGTAGCCCAAACAAGGTGTCCAAATAAGAACATCCACGCCCAGACCGATAAGCTATTCATCCCAAAAGGATTATACCCATTGATCAGTTGTGAAGAGTTTAACCATAGATAATCTCTTAACCATCCCATCAAATAAGTGGAGGATTCATTAAATTGGGAAACGTTACCCTGCCATAATGTGATGTGTTTCCAATGGCAATAAAAAGTAACCCATCCAATCGTATTTAACATCCAGAAAACTGCCAAAGAAAATGCGTCCCAAGCCGAAATATCACAAGTACCGCCCCGTCCTGGACCGTCACAAGGAAAACTATAACCGAAATCCTTTTTATCTGGCATTAGCTTGGAACCGCGCGCATCTAAAGCACCTTTTACTAAAATCAATGTAGTTGTATGTAACCCTAGAGCAATAGCATGATGAACCAAGAAATCTCCAGGACCTATTGTTAAGAAGAGTGAATTACTATTCTCATTAACAGCATTCAACCACCCTGGTAACCATATGCTTCGACCCGCATGGAATGCAGGTCCATCCATGGAAGATAAGAGTACATCGAATCCATAGGAAGTCTTACCATGTGCGGATTGGATCCATTGGGCAAAAATAGGTTCGATCAAGATTTGTTTCTCGGGAGTACCGAAGGCAAGCATGACGTCGTTATGAACATAAAGTCCTAAGGTATGGAATCCCAGAAAGAGGCTGGCCCAACTTAAATGAGATATGATAGCTTCTTTATGGTCTAACATTCTTGCCAATACATTCTCTTCATTCTGTTCCGGATTGTAATCTCTAATGAAAAAGATAGCTCCATGAGCAAAGGCTCCTGTCATGATGAACCCTGCGATGTATTGGTGATGAGTATATAACGCAGCTTGCGTAGTAAAGTCTTGTGCTAAGAATGCATAAGCAGGTAAAGAGTACATATGTTGAGCTACTAAAGAAGTAATAACCCCTAAAGAAGGTAGGGCAAGACCTAATTGAAAATGAATTGAATTATTGATTGTGTCATAAAGACCTTTATGTCCACGTCCTAATCGACCCCCCGGAGGAATATGTGCTTCTAAAAGATCTTTGATACTGTGCCCAATCCCGAAGTTGGTCCTATACATATGACCGGCTATCAGGAAAAGAAAGGCAATAGCTAAATGATGATGAGCAATATCAGTTAGCCATAAACTTTGCGTTTGTGGGTGGAATCCCCCCAGAAGGGTTAAAATAGCAGTTCCCGCCCCTTGAGAGGTACCAAATAAATGACTACTGGAATCCGGGTTTTGTGCATAAAGACTCCACTGACCTGTAAAAAGCGGACCCAACCCTTGAGGATATGGTAATACATCTAAGAAATTGTTCCATCTAACATACTCCCCCCTAGACCCAGGAATAGCGACATGAACTAAATGTCCTGTCCAAGCCAAAGAACTGACTCCGAAAAGTCCTGACAAATGATGATTGAGACGAGATTCGGCATTTTTGAACCAGGAAACGCTTGGTTTCCATTTGGGTTGTAGGTGTAACCAACCCCCTATCAAAGATATAGCAGAAAGAAATAATAGAAAAAGAGCTCCAGTATAAAGATCTTCATTGGTGCGTAATCCAATTGTATACCACCACTGATAAACACCGGAATAAGCAATATTCACTGGTCCAAGAGCACCCCCTCGAGTGAAGGCTTCTACAGCGGGTTGACCAAAATGGGGATCCCAAATTGCATGAGCAATAGGTCTTACGTGTAAAGGGTCCTGTACCCATGATTCAAAATTTCCTTGCCAAGCTACATGAAAGAGGTTTCCAGACGTCCACAGAAAGATGATTGCTAACTGCCCAAAGTGAGAAGCAAAAATGTTCTGATAAAGACGTTCTTCAGTAATATCATCATGACTCTTGAAGTCATGCGCGGTAGCAATACCAAACCAAATACGACGAGTAGTGGGGTCCTGAGCTAAGCCTTGGCTAAACTTTGGAAATCTTAATGCCATAATGTCTTTCAAATCCTCCTAGCCATTATCCTACTGCAATAATTCTTGCTAAGAAGAATGCCCATGTTGTGGCAATTCCACCCAGAAGGTAATGGGTTACTCCTACAGCACGTCCTTGTACAATGCTCAAGGCCCTAGGCTGAGTAGCAGGAGCAACTTTTAATTTGTTATGAGCCCAAACAATAGATTCAATAAGTTCTTGCCAATAACCACGTCCGCTGAATAGAAACATTAAACTAAAAGCCCAGACAAAATGAGCACCCAAGAAGAAAAGACCATACGCGGATAATGAAGAACCATAAGACTGAATTACCTGAGATGCCTGTGCCCATAAGAAATCGCGAAGCCACCCATTAATAGTAATGGAACTTTGTGCAAAGTTTCCTCCTGTGATATGAGTTACCACTCCTTGATCACTTACAGTACCCCAAACATCCGATTGCATTTTCCAACTGAAATGGAATATGACTACGGAAATTGCATTGTACATCCAGAATAGACCTAAGAAAACATGGTCCCAGGCGGATACTTGACATGTTCCTCCTCTTCCAGGCCCATCGCAAGGGAAACGAAACACAAGATTTGCTTTATCAGGTATCAAACGTGAGTTGCGAGCAAATAGGACACCTTTCAGTAGAATCAATACAGTCACATGGATCGTAAAAGCATGAATGTGATGTACCAAAAAGTCTGCAGTTCCTAATGGAATCGGTAACAAAGCGACTTTGCCGCCTACTGCTACTAACTCACCACCTCCCCATGTGACACTGGTGCTTGCTGCTGCACCAGGAGCTGTTGTACCAGGTGCTAAAGCATGAGTGTTTTGTATCCATTGAGCAAAGATGGGTTGTAATTGTATAGCGGTATCTGAAAACATATCTTGAGGGCGCCCTAAAGCACTCATAGTATCATTATGAATATACAAGCCGAAACTATGAAAACCTAGAAAGATACATGCCCAGTTGAGATGTGATATAATTGCATCACGGTGTCTAAGAACACGATCTAAAAGATCGTTGTATCGAATAGTTGGATCGTAGTCTCTTACCATAAAAATAGCTGCGTGTGCAGTAGCACCAACTATGAGAAATCCGCCGATCCACATGTGATGCGTGAACAAGGAAAGTTGTGTACCATAGTCAATAGCTAGGTATGGATAAGGGGGCATGGAATACATATGGTGAGCTACTACAATAGTTAAAGAACCTAACATAGCCAGGTTCAGAGATAATTGAGCATGCCATGACCTTGTTAGGATTTCATAAAGGCCCTTATGACCTTGACCTGTAAAGGGACCCTTATGAGCCTCTAAAATCTCTTTCAGGCCATGACCAATCCCCCAGTTGGTCCTATACATATGACCGGCTATCAGGAAAAGAACGGCAATAGCTAAATGATGATGAGCAATATCACTCAGCCATAGACCCCCTGTGATTGGCAGCTCGGTAAATACACATCTACGGGAATTAGCTTAAATTAGCTTATCGACTCCTCGAATGGTACTATAAGAATCGGTACTGAACATCCCCCCTGTAATAGTACAGGCACCCATAGCAATGACATATTTTGGTTCAGGCATTTGATCATATAATCTCACTAAAGAGGGAGCCATTTTCATTGTGACTGTCCTAGCTGTGAAAATAAGGTCTGCTTGCCTAGGACTCGATCTTGGTACCAATCCATAACGATCAAAGTCGAATCGGGAGCCTATTAATGCAGCAAATTCAATGAAACATCAACTGGTACCATATAGAAGCGGTCATGAACTGGATAGTCTTGACCAATTCGAAAGATCGTTCCATGTAGTTGAAATCACAGAATTGGGGATTGCTTGATCAACGAATGGAAACTCAATCCAATTCCTAACTGTCTCAATGTTATCTTTTCCTTTCTTTGGATTTGGATTGTCTGAATATTGAGGAGCTAATACCATTCCAATGCCCCTTTTCGCCATGCATAAACTGAACCCACAATTGGGATAAGCACAAAAATGAAAGCTTCTATAAATACGGATATACCCAATACATCAAAACTCATTGCCCATGGATAAAGAAAGACCGTTTCCACATCAAAAACAACAAAAACTAGAGCAAACATGTAATAGAGAATTCGGAATTGTACCAAAGCATCTCCCATGGGCTCGATACCCGATTCATAACTAGAGAACTTCTCTGTTCCCTCACTAATCTAAAATCCCGGAACAGACAAATGCCAGGATAGGAATCACACTTGATATTGAAATGTCCAGAAAATATCATATTTGTGAAGCAGAAACATAGATGCACTCCTAGGAATGTGTACTATACTGAATTCGTGAATTCGGATTGGAATTTTGGATCCAGAACTTTTTAGGTGAAATCCGAATTGGTTGAGGAAAGCGCACGGTTTCTTTTCTGTAGAACATGTCTCGCTTCCAATCCAAAGGAATTCCACAGAATTCCACTTACATTTCGATTCTTTCTATTAGAATAGTGTAGACTTATTTCGAATAGTGTAGACATATTATGCTTTTACATAAACAAAATTCTCTCACTTTTGGATCCGTTTTTTCTATTTGGATTCAAGAAAATCAGAAAATTGTCAAATAAGAAAAGAAAACTTCCAATTACGAATTCCATTCTATCAAATGAGAAGATCTATATACCGAATGCTAGAATGATATATAAATCCAAATATATAAATCCAAGAAATCGAACTAGAATGATAGAAATCCAATATAGAAAACCTAAACGATACTAGAAGACGGATCCAATCAAAAGAAAGAAAAAGAAGGAGTTTCCATAATGAGTTCTTAGTGAAATGGAATGATATCAATCATGTATATATAAAAGAAATGATTCTTTCATTCCATCCAATCCCATCCCAGTAGAAGAAGATCGGTCTTTTTATTGATTGGATACGGATGTTTCAACAGAATCGAATGATTCCATAATTCCATTTTCTTCCTGAATTTCTATTTTTCTGAATGAATTGGATTCGTTGAATTGGGAAAAACCCTTACACATCCAAATTCCTAGTTTCCATACCAAAATGAGAAAGTTAGAGCCTCTACTCTACTATAAGTATAAGGAAGGATCTCCACGAGAAAAGGAAGGATCCCCACGAGAAGGAAGGATTCCCACGAGTTGATCCCTTCCGAAACAATAAGAAGAAAGGAGAACGTATTCTGGAAATCGAAAGATTCGACAGACTCAATCCAATCATATCGAAAGTGATTCCACTCATAGAAATGGAAGAAGGCACAAATGTTGCTACATTTCGAATAGGGCGGGCCCTTTGATAATCTCTGAAATAACCAATGAAATAACCAATTCGGATTCTTCCTTTTCCAAGGGGCAATCGTTCCGGGTATTTCCAAAAATCACAAATACAAGACCGAAAATAGGTACTAGATCCATGTGACTTACGACGGAGTTCCGTTGGAATTGGAAGTTGTTAGGATTTATGATTTTCACTTCCAAAATGGACTGGGGGGATTGGGTATCCCTAAGTCCAAGTGTATCACCCATTCTTTTCTTCGATCCGAGGCGGAACAAAGTGATATGTCATTCACCCAACCCACGAAAATGAATGAAGAAGAAGGGATTTGTTTGTCCGAGATTGGATGATTTGAGAAATCCTAATGGGATCCATTGCATTGAAAGAAAGTTTCATTTTGCTGTACCTGTACTTATGGATCTATACAAGTATGTGGTAAGATTTTGATTTCTATGGACAAACCAAATGAACCAACACCAATCCGTCACAAACAAGTACTAATGACGAAATGAAAACGATACAAATAATGGAAATAGAATCCATAGGGCTATACGGACTTGAACCGTAGACCTTCTCGGTAGAACAGATCAAACTCCTTCGTATCGAAATGATTCGAACTGTTTCAAAGACCCAACATGCATTTTGTTGCATTGGGCTCTTTCATCAACAGATGAAAAGATCCGTGAGTCTGCCATATTTTTTCTTCTCTTCAAGGAAAAGTCAGAAGATAGTGAGATGGGTCCATGTGCTCTGATTCATGATTTTTCTTTTGATCCAAGAGCAATACCAAAGTGTTTCAAAAAAGGGTTACCTTGACGTAGGTCTGCCTCCGGCCTAGATTCACCTAAATCAATCCATAAGTGAACTAGAGTCTCTATCGCTCTGCTACAAGAGTCAACTATGAGACTTCATACACCTGAAAGTTCATAGGACGAAAAGAGGTGATTTTGAGGCCCTTATCCTCATTATGCCTAGCATTGAATGGACTGGGTATTCACCTTATCAATTCTCAAATCCATGATGGGTTCTATTTGGCATTGGCACCAGAATGGGCATCGAAATCCAATGGAACCACAAAGAAATCTTTGTCAGGCTATTGTTCTCTTCTTCTTTCGAATCGAATCCATGGAGTAAGACATGGATTTCTCAATCTGATCCAATCTATTTATGGATTGCATAATGAACTTCCTTGAAAAGCATCGGCGCACGTGTAAACGAGTTGCTCTACCTAACTGAGCTATAGCCCTTGTCATAAACATCTTAACATATAGATCATTTTTTGTCAAGATGGATAGGAATTTCTTGGCAAGACAAATCTTCCATGATCCACAAGATCATTCCCCAATTCCTTTCTTGTTAAGGATGGGTATTGCCTAGAAGTCAGATTCCATCTATAATTCACGAAAGGATGGATCTCTTTTTTTCTTTGTAGTGATAAATGACCTACTTAACTCAGTGGTTAGAGTATTGCTTTCATACGGCGGGAGTCATTGGTTCAAATCCAATAGTAGGTATAACTTATTTTATTAGATACCAGAGTCCACTTAGATACCGGAGTTCCCGATATCTAATAAGTTTGTTTACGCATCTTCTTTTTTTTCGTTCTATCTATCAGCAGATTGAACTT
This sequence comes from Thalassia testudinum, assembly GCA_037157565.1. Taxonomy (NCBI): domain Eukaryota; kingdom Viridiplantae; phylum Streptophyta; class Magnoliopsida; order Alismatales; family Hydrocharitaceae; genus Thalassia; species Thalassia testudinum. Next base: position 29,610,809 of record JAZHRO010000050.1, on the reverse strand, counting down.
GATTGTGTTTCTTCCATTCGCGGAATCCAAAGAGAATCGAATAGAGTGGATAAATCCAAAGAACTTCTTTGGATTCGATTCTCTTTGGATTCGATTTCCTAATAGGAAATCGTATTCTTACTAGCCTCTACTCGTATAATAGCTCGTCTGCGAGCTAGATTCGCCTCAATGATTTGTCTCTTACCTTCCGCTCTACTCAAGTTAGCTTCAGCTATTTCCAGAGCTTGCTGAGCTTCTTGCGGATCAATGTCAGTACTCAGCTCTGCATCATTTCCTAAAACGGTGATCTCATTATTACCTATTCTAGCGAAACCACCCATTAGAGCCACTTTTAACCATCGGTCCTTGAGGCGTATTCTCAAAAGACCTATATCTACAGCTGTAGCAATGGGGGCATGGTTTGGTAATATACCAATTTGGCCACTATTCATAGATAAAATGATTTCTTTCACTTCGGAATTCCAAACAATTCGATTAGGGGTCAGTACACAAAGATTTAAGGTCATTTCTTCAATTTACTCTCCACTTCTAAGTTCATAGCTTTCGCGGTAGCTTCATCGATGTTACCCACCAAATAAAAGGCCTGCTCGGGAAGACTGTCTAATTCTCCGGAAAGGATCAGTTGAAATCCCCTAATTGTTTCTGCGAGACCAACATATTTCCCCGGAGAGCCTGTAAATACTTCTGCTACGAAGAAGGGTTGTGATAAGAAACGTTCCATTTTTCGTGCTCTTTCTACGGTTAAACGATCCTCTTCGGATAATTCGTCCAATCCAAGAATAGCTATAATGTCCTGAAGCTCTTTGTAACGCTGTAAAGTTTGCTTCACTCTTTGTGCAGTTTCATAATGTTCCTCACCCACGATCTCAGGTTGGAGCATAGTTGACGTTGAATCTAAAGGGTCTACCGCTGGATAAATCCCTTTGGCAGCTAATCCTCTGGATAGTATGGTAGTAGCATCTAAATGTGCAAATGTCGTGGCAGGAGCAGGGTCAGTTAAATCGTCTGCAGGTACATAAACAGCTTGAATAGAGGTTATAGATCCTTTTTTGGTAGACGTAATTCTTTCTTGCAAAGACCCCATTTCCGTACTAAGGGTAGGTTGATAACCCACTGCGGAAGGCATTCTCCCTAATAAGGCGGAGACCTCAGATCCTGCTTGAACGAATCGAAAGATATTGTCGATGAATAGAAGTACGTCTTGCGCATTCACATCTCGGAAATATTCCGCCATGGTTAGGGCAGTCAAACCAACTCTCATACGAGCTCCCGGCGGCTCATTCATCTGACCGTAGACTAGAGCCACTTTGGATTCTGCAATATTTTGTTCATTAATCACTCGGGATTCTTTCATTTCCATGTAAAGATCATTTCCTTCACGAGTACGTTCGCCTACTCCACCAAATACGGATACGCCCCCATGAGCTTTAGCAATGTTGTTGATCAATTCCATGATGAGTACTGTTTTACCCACTCCAGCTCCTCCGAACAGTCCGACTTTTCCTCCACGACGATAAGGAGCTAAAAGGTCCACCACTTTAATCCCTGTTTCAAAGATGGATAATTTCGTATCTAACTCTGTAAAAGCGGGGGCAGATCGATGAATAGGAGATGTTGTGCGAGTATCTACAGGACCTAAATTATCAACGGGCTCTCCAAGAACGTTGAAAATTCGTCCGAGAGTAGCCCCACCAACTGGAACACTTAGAGGAGCTCCTGTGTCAATCACTTCCATTCCTCTCGTCAGACCATCTGTAGCACTCATAGCTACGGCTCTCACTCGATGATTTCCTAATAATTGCTGTACCTCACAAATCACATTCATTTGCTGACCGAGAGTATCTCGATCCTTAACTACCAAAGTGTTATAAATATTAGGCATCTTCTTCGGCGGAGGAAAAGCAACATCCAGGACTGGGCCAATAATTTAAACGATTTGCCCTAGGTTTTTTTTTTCAGATGTGGAAACCGCAGGACCAACCGCAGGACCAGAAGTAGTAGGATTGATTTTCATAATTATGAGAAAGTTAAATAGGTAGAAAGTGAAATAGGTCGAAATTTCTTCGGAAGATTTCCGAATCGAAAGTGTCCGATAACAAGTGGATCCACTCATTCCATAAGGAATGAATCGCATCCATAAGGAAGTGAAGTGAGTTAGCACTCGATTTAGTTAGTATTGTCCAATCGAATCCAATTCCATCGTGGACTCATTCCATGAGTCCATTTTCAAGTTCAATCAACCTCTTTTCCAAATGTCCATTGCAAACCAAAGTCTCAACAAAATCTCAAGTAGATGAATAAGAATCATGAATGAAGAAGTATGGTTCATTTGTCTATCATTATGTTCATTTATCTATCATTATATAGAATTTTATCCATATTAGGTTAGGGTTTGATTCTTTATGGAATTCGAACCTCCTAAACTGGATTTAGGATTCATTCATGATTTTGATCTTTTGATCTCTTGGGCCCTTGTGATTTTTTTTTGTATATGGATTGGAGCCCATTCTTGTTTTATCCTTTCATAGATGAATTATCATAGATGAATTATGCTTGTTTTCACATCTAGGATTTACATATACAACATAGATCCCTGTCAAGGGAGAATTCTTCTTAGTATATTCGATATGGAAATTCAAAGAAAGGGGAGATTTTCATAAATTCGAAACCTGCAAAACAAAACAAGTATTGGGTTGCGTCATACATATCCAATACTGTACAATAATGATGTATTTGGTGAATCCAATATATGGTTTTATGAATTCCATTCGTGGAGAATATTTGTTTCGTTGAAAATGTTTGGAAAGATTCTTTTTTTTTTTTTTTTCAAAGATTTCATTCATGCCTATTCCATGTCGAGTAGACCTTTTCATTCATTGTGAGACAATTCTTTATTCGTTAGTTTGAGTTGTAGAGAGGGGAAGGACTGATGTTACCACAAACAGAGACTAAAGCCGGTGTTGGATTTCAAGCTGGTGTAAAAGATTATAAATTGACTTATTATACTCCAGAATATGAAACCAAAGATACTGATATATTGGCAGCATTCCGAGTCACGCCGCAACCTGGAGTTCCCCCTGAAGAAGCAGGGGCTGCAGTAGCTGCCGAATCTTCCACTGGTACATGGACAACTGTGTGGACTGATGGACTTACTAGCCTTGACCGTTACAAAGGACGATGCTACCACATCGAACCCGTTGCTGGAGAAGAAGATCAATATATTGCTTATGTAGCTTATCCTTTAGACCTTTTTGAAGAAGGTTCTGTTACTAACATGTTTACTTCCATTGTCGGTAATGTATTTGGGTTCAAAGCTCTCCGAGCTCTACGCTTGGAGGATTTGCGAATTCCCCCTTCCTATTCCAAAACTTTCCAGGGTCCACCTCATGGAATCCAAGTGGAAAGAGATAGATTGAACAAATACGGCCGCCCTCTACTAGGATGTACAATTAAACCAAAATTGGGATTATCCGCAAAAAACTATGGTAGAGCGGTTTATGAATGTCTATGCGGTGGACTGGATTTTACTAAAGATGATGAAAATGTAAATTCCCAGCCATTTATGCGTTGGAGAGACCGTTTCCTATTTTGTGCCGAAGCCATTTTTAAAGCGCAAGCCGAAACAGGTGAAATCAAAGGACATTACTTGAATGCTACTGCAGGTACGTGTGAAGAAATGATGAAAAGGGCTGTATGTGCCAGAGAATTGGGAGTTCCTATCGTAATGCATGACTACTTAACGGGGGGATTCACTGCAAATACTAGCTTGGCTCGTTATTGCCGAGACAACGGATTACTTCTTCACATTCACCGCGCAATGCATGCTGTTATTGATAGACAGAAGAATCATGGTATGCATTTCCGTGTACTAGCTAAAGCATTACGTATGTCTGGTGGGGATCACATTCACGCTGGTACGGTAGTAGGGAAACTGGAAGGTGAACGTGAGATGACTTTAGGTTTTGTTGATTTACTACGGGACGATTATATTGAAAAAGACCGAAGCCCTGGTATTTTCTTCACTCAAGATTGGGTCTCTATGCCAGGTGTGATACCGGTGGCTTCCGGAGGTATTCATGTTTGGCATATGCCTGCCTTGACCGAGATCTTTGGAGATGATTCTGTACTACAGTTCGGCGGAGGAACTTTGGGACACCCTTGGGGAAATGCACCTGGTGCAGTAGCTAATAGGGTGGCTTTAGAAGCATGTGTACGAGCTCGTAATGAAGGGCGTGATCTAGCTAGTGAAGGGAATGCAATTATCCGTCAAGCTGCCAAATGGAGCTCTGAACTTGCCTCTGCTTGTGAAGTATGGAAAGAAATTAAATTCGAATTCAAACCGGTAGATACACTGGATAACTAAACGTGCATAATTCAGTAATTCCTGTTTGTTCTCCAATTCAGTAATTCCTGTTTGTTGTTCGAATTCCTAAGTTTGTTCTCCTATAAGTTTGTTCTCCTAAGTATAAGGAAATTCAGTATAATGAAAGAAAGCGTAATGAAAGAAACTTGGCTCAGTCTTTTTTTTTTTTAGTAAATAAAAGGTTGAGCTGAACCAAAGAAAGAGTGACCAAATATCCATCTTTGGATTTGCACATACCCTTTTTTTGATATATCTGATATTGATATATCTATATCAATATCAATCAAATGCATAAATATGTCCACAATGCATAGACTTGACCCTTGACATTACAATCTCGCCTATACTATAATGATAGAATGATACTATAATGATAGAATGATGGATACACCTCAGAAACAAAGAAGAAACGGAATCCTTTGCCCTTCCAACCGGCCGGTCGAATGTTTCTCATTCATGGACCTTGATAATACAATCCTTTATTTATTTGATTATGTTTATTTATTTGATTATGCTCTTTCCTGTATCAAAGTACAATTTGGATTCTAGAGTTATTAAATGAAAGTCCAATTTTCTAGTTCGTGTTCACGGTTCAAATATGACAAGAACTTACAGTAACGGTAATAGCAAGGATTTGCCTATCAATGACAGAGGTCTTCTTGGGATTCATATTAATAACATACTGTATATCAGTATATCGTCACTTTTGTGTAAATATGGAAGGGATTGCCTTAGAAATGGCAATGGTTTTGTCGAAAATAGTAGTTTCGTTGAAGAAGAATCAAGTAATCTTGATCCAAATCCAGTAATTGATTCTAAGAAATACAAACATTTATGGACTCTATGCGAAGATTGTTCTCAGAACAATTATAAAAAGTTCTTGCCTGACAGATTGAGTCTGTGTGAATATTGTGGATACCACTTGAAGATGAATAGCTTACATCGAATTGAACTTTCGATTGATTCGGGCACTTGGGATTCTGTGGATGAGAATATGGTCTCTATAGATGCTATTGAATTTGATAAACCTGACATCAGTCCAAAACTAGAAGCAATTACGGATGGATTTGTGAGAAAAGTTAGTCTATATATTTCTCTTATGGAGGCGAAATATTATAAGCTGAGTGAGGTGAAAGGGAAAAAGGATTCGGATTCATCTGATCCTGATCCTCCTTCTGATCCTGATCCAGTGGATCAACCTCTGGAAATGGAAAAACCGTCAGATTTAGATCTTTCTGATCCTGATCCTACTTCTGATCCTGATCCAGAGAAAAGAGTGGATCAGCCTCTGGAAATGGGAAAACCATTGTATTTGGATCCTTATGATCCTGATCCAGTGGATCAACCTCTGGAAATGGAAAAACCGTCGGATTTAGATCTTTCTGATCCTGATCCTCCTTCTGATCCTGATCCAGTGGATCAACCTCTGGAAATGGAAAAAGCATCGGGTTTGGATTCGGATCCATCTTATCCTGATCCAAATCGAGAGGAATTCAAGTTCGATATAGATCTAAATGAACTCGGTATCGATCCAGATGAACTTGATTTCGATTTAGATGAAGTGTATTTCGATCCATATGACCTTTCTTTGGATTTGGATCCAGATGAACCAGATTTCGATGAAGCATTCGAGGATCTAGATGAACTGAGTTTCGATCCCTGGGAGGGCATTAATAGATGGTTTGATGAGATAAGTCAGGAGGAGTTTGAGGAGATAAGTCAGGAGGAGTTTGAGAAAAGGTATGGGAGGCATAAAAAAAGTGGAGTTGAGAAAAAGTATGGTAAGTATAAAAAAAGTAGAGATAATATATCTGGACCTATTCATGGATCAAGTGAAGAACTTATACCTCTTGTTGAAGAACCATCGGATTTGGATCCTTCTGACCCTGATCCAGAGAAAGATCAGCCTCTGGAAAAGGAAAAACCGTTGTCGGATTTGGATCTTTCTGATCCTGATCCTCCTTCTGATCCTGATCCAGTGGATCAACCTCTGGAAGAAAAGCTATCGGATTTGGATCCTTCTGATCCTGATCCAGAGAAAAGAGTTTTTCACCCTCTAGAAATGGAAAAAACCGTTGTATTTGGATCCTTATGATCCTGATCCAGTGGATCAACCTCTGGAAATGGAAAAACCGTCGGATTTGGATCTTTCTGATCCTGATCCAGAGAGAGATCAGCCTCTGGAAATGGAAAAACCATTGTCGGATCAAGATCTTTCTGATCCTGATCCAGGGAAAGATCAGCCTCTGGAAATGGAAAAACCGTCGTCGGATTTGGATCCTTCTGATCCTGATCCTACTTCTGATCCTGATCTAGAGAAACTGAATGAACTTCTTCTTTCCCAATCGGATTCGGATGAATTTGATTCGGATGAATATGATTCCGAAGAGGATGAATCTTATGAAGAGGATGAATCTTATAAGGATAAGATTAGTAGAAATGAAAGAAAAACAGGTCTCACTGAAGCTGTTCAAACGGGCATAGGTCAATTAGATACTACTAATGTGGCAATTGGGGTTATGGACTTTCAATTCATAGGGGGTAGTATGGGATCCGTCGTGGGCGAGAAAATCACCCGTTTGATCGAGTGTGCTACTGATCTATCTCTACCTCTTATTATGGTGTGTGCCTCCGGTGGAGCGCGCATGCAAGAAGGAAGTTTGAGCTTGATGCAAATGGTTAAAATATCTTCTGCTTCATATGACCATCAATCGAAGAAAAAGCTATTCTATGTCTCAATCCTGACTTCTCCTACAACAGGTGGGGTTATAGCTAGTTTTGGTATGTTGGGGGATGTCATTTTTGTTGAACCTTTTGCCTACATTGCATTTGCGGGTAAAAGAGTCATTGAAGAAACATTGCATGTGACCGTACCTGAGGGTGCACAAGAAGCTGAGAATTTATTTGAGAAGGGTTTATTTGATTCCATTGTACCACGTAATACTTTAAAAGGTGTTCTGGGTGAGTTATTTGAGTTTCATGGTTTTGTTTCTTTGAATCCAATCCAAGCAAACTCACAAAATGAAGATGAATGATGTTTTCTATGGTAATGGTATTCTTTATTTTTTATCATAGCCATTTTCTATGGAAAACATCATTCTTACAGATGCCATAATTATGATATGCAATAGAAATAAGGATACGTTTCTCAATGAAAGTCCAATTTAATCCACTAGGAGGTAACAATGAATAGGAACAATCTCATCAAAACTTGGATTCGGGAAATCAAAGGTATGATTTGGAAAATGATTCTGAAAAGAGATGATACTATTCTGACAATATGCAACCATATTCTGACAATATGCAACTATATTCTGGTTCTGAAATTGCATTTTCTTACTTGTATGAAGCATTTCCCATTTCTGATAGATAGATCAATACATAGTACTATTCGGATTCTGAAAGTCAAGATCAAGATGCATAATATAGTCAGAAATCTATATAAAAATCTAGAGAAAATAAATAGGAGTTTTCTCAAAGAAAGGAGATATAGATATATATGGAGCAAAGGAAAAAGAATATGGAGTCAAATCCAAGAAATAGGGAGCCATTTCTGGAAATCCCCCTTTTTCCCCATTATCCTTTTCGCTTTGTTCTGTTTTCTATTATTCTCTTTTCTATTTGACGTAGATGATCGCAGATGAATTCTAGTTATAGGGGAATTCAGAAAATTCTTCAGATAAGAAGGAAACCAAAAAGGAATAGTTTCTGAAAACGGATTCTAATACATATTCGTGCATAAAAATAAGTAAGTGCAAGGAATGTAGAATTCCTTGCACTTAGGAACTACTTCATCTTATTTATATTCATCTTATTTATAATAGATATACTTATCATAGGATATCTTTCCTTATCAGAGGTACAAATAGGAAATCGAGGCATCTCTTCTATGACGGATCTGAACTTACCCTCTCTTTTTGTGCCTTTAGTAGGCCTAGTATTTCCGGCAATTGCAATGGCTTCTTTATCTGTTCATGTTCAAAAAAATAAGATTATCTAGATATGATGAGGGGCCAGATCTCATCAAGTCCTTTCCACACTGGATCTGAATACGGGGTATTCATTTCGTGGAATATCGTACGATATGTGCTTTCCTCTGAACACAAATGAGATAACTTTGATTCATACAGATACATGGGATTTGGGTAAATGTATATCCGTAGCTATATACGGATATAGCTAGTCAAAAAGGAATCCATCTATTCCATATTCCAAAAAAGAGAATGTCAATGTATCTAACCAATTCTTCCTAACGGTTCACAACAAAGTAGCGCTAGTGGATGAGAATGATTTTGGGTGGGAGCAAGAAAAGAAAAATCGAATGCATTTGGGTTCTTCTCAAATGCATTTGGGTTCTTCTCGGAATTCCAATCGAATACAACTGGATCTGGTATAATATGAACTGGCGATCAGAACAGATATGGATAGAACTTATAAGGGGATCTAGAAAAAGAAGTAATTTTTGCTGGGCCTGTATCCTTTTTTTGGGTTCGCTGGGATTTTTAGTGGTTGGGACTTCGAGTTATCTTGGTAGGAATCTGATATCCGTATTCCCCGATCAGCAAATCATTTTTTTTCCACAAGGAATTGTAATGTCTTTCTATGGGATTGCGGGTCTATTTATTAGCTCCTATTTGTGGTGCACAATTTCGTGGAATATAGGTAGTGGTTATGATCGATTCGATAGAAAAGAAGGAATAGTATGTATTTTTCGTTGGGGATTCCCTGGAAAAAACCGCCGCATCCTTCTTCGCTTCTTTATGAAAGATATCCAGTCAATCAGAATGGAGGTGAAAGAGGGTCTGTATTTTCGTCGTGTTCTTTATATGGAAATCCGAGGTCAGGGAGTCATTCCCTTGACTCGTACTGATGAGAATTGGACTCCACAAGAAATGGAACGAAAAGCTGCGGAATTGGCCTATTTCTTGGGTGTACCAATGGAAGTCTTTTGAAATGAAGAATGAAAATACTTTCTCAGCATAAGTGAAGGAACTTGGTGACATCCCTTTCTTTTGTTTTGAATGTCGAAGTTTCTTTCGCTCAAATGCTCATTAGAGTGTTCCTTCAAGCAAGACGTGGTAGATTGGATTTCCTCATTCTGTTGGTGGGTACGTGCTCCATAAACAAAAACAGGGGGGCATATATGCAAGAAAACAACTCCACTATAACGAAAAGAATACTATTCCCATTTCTTTCTCATTTTTTTGTCTATTTCGGATTTCATTATCAATCTTCTTTATCCATATTCCTCTTTACTGCGGTGAGATGTGGTTAGACAAGGAAAGATTTCGAAGGAATTGTTCTGGGCACCGGAGGGATTCTTTTGTCTTGAAATCCGAATCCTATTTCTCACTTCAAGTCACTTTTTCGAACATTCAAAAAAAAGAACAAATAAGGATGTAATGGATTCGAATTTGTCCAATTGGTACATTTGGAACGAGTATTTGCTTAGGATTCGGATTTGTTCATCCGAAGTCCTATTCAATTTCGATATTTCTTTTAGATTCCGAAACGAAATAATTACACGAAAATCGGGAATAGATTTATAGGTTCGTTCCATATCTTGTTCTATTATCGAACTCATGCTTCAAAGAAATATTCGATAGAGTTGACGAATGAAGCAAATTCATTAACAATTCACAGAGGAAAAGTGAAAAAAAAGAAAGCATTGACTTCTCTTCCTTATCTTGCATCTATAGTCTTTTTGCCCTGGTGGATCTCTCTATCATTTCATCAATGTCTGGAACCTTGGATTACGAATTGGTGGAATACCCGGCAATCCGAAACCTTCTTGAATGATATTCAAGAGAAGAAGGTTCTAGAAAGATTCATAGAATTCGAAGAACTCTTCGTGTTGGACGAAATAATCAAGGAGTCCCCGGGGACACATATACAAAAGCTTCCTATAGGAATTCACAAAGAAACGATGCAATTGGTGAAAACACACAATGAATATTATCTACATATTCTCTTGCATTTCTCGACAAATCTAATATGTTTCGCTATTCTAAGCGGTTATTGTATTCTGCGTAATGAAGAACTTGTCATTCTGAATTCTTGGGTTCAGGAATTCCTTTCTAACTTAAGTGACACAATCAAAGCTTTTTCCATTCTTTTAGTTACTGATTTATGGATCGGATTTCACTCGCCCCACGGTTGGGAACTCATGATTGGTTCGGTATACAATGATTTTGGATTAGCTCATAATGATCAAATTATATCCGGTCTTGTTTGCACTTTTCCGATCATTCTAGATACAATTGTGAAATATTGGATTTTCCATTATTTAAATCGTGTATCTCCTTCCCTTGTAGTGATTTATCATTCAATGAATGAATAACTCATTGGATCTCCCTCCTGATATCAATCAGCTCCAAATGTTTCTTTGTGCATACATTACATAAAGAAAGTATTTCCATCTGACTGACTCTTTCGACTTCTACCTCTTCAAGCAAAGTATTCTATCTTATTTCCCATTCTTCCATTCCAATGGCAGACTCGTGGATAGGGAACTAACTGTACTAGCTACCTACCTAATTTCTTGTAGAAATTCTGGGATCAATGATTGGACCATGCAAAATAGAAAGACTCTTTTTGGGATAAAGGAACAGATGACTCGATCTATTTCCGTATCGATGATGATATATATCATCAGTCAGACATCTATTTCAAACGCATATCCCATTTTTGCGCAGCAGGCTTATGAAAATCCACGTGAAGCAACTGGACGAATTGTATGTGCCAATTGCCATTTAGCTAATAAACCCGTGGATATTGAAGTTCCGCAAGCTGTACTTCCCGATACTGTATTTGAAGCAGTTGTGAAAATCCCTTATGATATGCAACTGAAACAAGTTCTTGCTAATGGGAAAAAGGGGTCTTTGAATGTGGGGGCGGTTCTGATTTTACCCGAAGGATTCGAATTAGCTCCTCTCGATCGTATTTCCCCTGAGATGAAAGAAAAGATCAGCAATCTGTCTTTTCAGAGTTATCGTCCCACTCAAAAAAATATTCTTGTAATAGGTCCTGTTCCTGGTCAAAAATATAGTGAAATTGTCTTTCCTATTCTTTCTCCAGACCCTGCTACGAAAAAAGACGTTCATTTTTTAAAATATCCCATATATGTAGGTGGGAACAGGGGAAGGGGGCAGATTTATCCCAATGGGAGAAAAAGTAACAATACAGTCTATAACGCTTCATCGGCAGGTATAGTAACTCAAATAGTACGTAAAGAAAAGGGCGGATACGAAATAACCATAGCTGATCCATCGGATGGGCGTCAAGTGGTTGATATTATACCTCCAGGACCAGAACTTCTTGTTTCAGAGAGTGAATCTATCAAGCTTGATCAACCATTAACAAGTAATCCCAATGTGGGAGGCTTTGGTCAGGGGGATGCTGAAATAGTGCTTCAAGATCCATTACGTGTCCAAGGTCTTTTGTTCTTCTTCGCATCCGTGATTTTGGCACAAATCTGTTTGGTTCTTAAAAAGAAACAGTTTGAAAAGGTTCAATTGTACGAAATGAATTTCTAAACCTAGGACTGTCATCAAGTTGGTCAAAAGGAAAGGGTGGAATCGAGTTTCTCCTTTTTGTTGATCCATACAAGATGTATGATCATCCAAACAATTCTGTAAAGTGTTTTGTTTGCTTTGTTTATATACTATTTTTTGCGTGATGTCTGAAAGGAATTCTTTGTATCCCATTCCTAGTAATGGAGAATAGGTATGAGAGACAAATAGAATCCGACGCAAAGGAAAGGATAAATGAAGGGAAGAAACCAATGCTTCTCAGAGGGGATTACCAGTCTTTCGAATCTTTTATTCGACACGAGAAAAGGGTGGGTGAAAATCCCCTTTTTTGTGTCGAAAGGAAATCCAAATGGTTCTTGCTCCTGTTCGTCAAAGATCCATTCATTAGTATAAAAACGCTTTGCAGAATCTTTCATCTATCAAAATCCATAGAATATGAGATTGTCTATGGATCTACCTATAGATTCTATTCCTCAAAAACAAAGGGCATTAGAAAGAAAGGAATCGAGTAGTTTGAAATATCAGATCAGAGCAAAGGATTCGCTTTTTCATTTTGTTTGTGCTATGGGAAGGATCAAAGCCTCGTCCTATAAGACCTCAGCGGGACTGACCCCTCGAATGATACTAAAGGGGTCAGTCCCGCTGAGGTCTTACTTTTTCATGTCTACAATGCAGTTCATCCGATTCCTACAGGGATGAGCCCAATCCGGAATAGGAACCGTAAAAGAAAACACCTATTAAACCGATCACAAGAATACCAGTTACAGTACCTATCAGCCAAAGAGGAATCCTTCCAGTAGTATCGGCCATTTACCTTGCTTTCCTCCACATTTCATCAAGTGGTCATGCTAGAGACAAAAACAGTCATAGATAGTTAGTTAGACGGATGGTATCTTTCCGAATGGTATAAGAGAATTTCTACTATTCTCTTTCTTTTTCTCCATTTCTCAATTGAAGAAATAATTGGAAAATAAAACAGCAAGTACAAAAATGAGTAATAACCCCCAGTATAGACTGGTACGATTCAATTCCACATTTTGTTCATTCGGGTTGGATTGTGTCATAGCTCTATAATTTGGATTAGGTTTATCGTTGGATGAACTGCATTGCTGATATGGACCCCAAAAAGAAAACGGTAGGTACAGCTAGTCCATGAACAGCCAACCATCGCACTGTAAAAATTGGATAGGTTCGATCTATGGTCATTGGGAGCCTCCTAAAAGGATCTACTAAATTCATCGAGTTGTTCCAAAGAATCAAAACGGCCAGTTATTAATGGAATCCCTTGTCGGCTCTCTGTGAAATACTCATTTGGCCGTGGGCTTCCAAACACATCGTAAGCTAAACCCGTACTGACGAATAACCAACCCGCAATAAATAGGGAAGGTATAGTAATGCTATGAATCACCCAATATCGAATACTGGTAATAATATCAGCAAAAGAACGTTCTCCCGTGCTTCCAGACATGCTGAGCTCCACATATTCTTTTCTTGTACAGTCAAAAAAGGGGAATCAATTCTGTAAAAGATGGGATCAGTCAAGTAAATAGAAAACTACTGATCTTTCATCTTCGTAAGATCGTCAATATTGTACCGAAGGTGTATTTCGAGTATACCGAATCAGTATAGCTATCCTTCCTCTGACACAGCAACGCAGTTTCGATAAGTATCAAACCAAAATGCTACATAATTCCTTTCTTTATTGTTCCTTGCATATGGATAACTGTGTCTTATTCAACAAAAAATTCTTGTAATTCGCTAGTCTAAGGTTTTCATTTCTGACTTCATAATAGAAAGGAATGAGTTTTGGAAAGTATGATTGATGAGTTCTATTCTATTCTTCTAATAGAACAATTCCTACTAGTAGACATACGAATAATAGACATACGAATAGAATAGAACAATTCCTAACGAATTTGTATCATATTCATACAATTTCATTCCATGCAAAATCCATAAACTTCATTGCTTTTCATGGTTCCAAATGAGTTTGCTCTCATTCTCTCTTTCATTTCAAGTAATGGATTGGTCGTACAGTCCAATGAGTGTACTATAATAAATACAATAGTAAATAATATTTGATGAAAGAAAGAGAACAAAAAAAATGGGAACAATCCATATTCATGATGGAACTTTTGTTCCATGAAATCCAAAGCAAGGGTTCCTTATTTTTTTTGACCGAACCATCAAGAATTTCATGATATGGAAAGACATAAGGTGTGACTTACTTCTACTTAAAGGAATAATGAGAGTTGCTAGTCTCTGAAGCAAGCAAGTTGGGCCTGATGAAATCAATCAACATAAAGTCAAGGTTTTCTTTCTTCAATAGATTAGATTATAGGACTCTTTCCCTTTTCGATAAAGTGGTATCGACTACTTTAGACTCACAAGTTACACAATTCATCTATGATTTCGAATCGCGGAATCGGTCAGTGTCATAGTGGATCAATTCCTTTTTTCCTTTTCTATCTATTTTATCTTTGTTAGTGTTGTCTATAATGACAGATCCATCAAGAACTTTCAGTTGGAACGAATTCTCTGTCAATTGGTATTTTTGAGTATATTACGATCCTGTCTCGAGAAATGGAAACTTAGGTAAGTGTTTTATCAGCATATGTAGAAAAAAAAACATATCTCATTTCGCTTTTTCATGCTTATTATAACTAGTTATTTCGGTTTTCTATTGGCTGCTTCAACTATCACTTCAGCTCTATTCATTGGTTTGAACAAAATACGACTTCTTTGAAATGAATGGAATGAACAAGCAATTCCTAGAAATCCCTATTTTCCAAGATTCTAAGTATTCTATGATTCCTTTTCATGTGAATTGCCCATTTTTGGTCATTGAGATTCAGGGATAATTCGGATTAATATTTAGGAATAGATCTTATCTCTATTTTGATTTCCTCAACAACATCGAAATGATTGAAGTTTTTCTATTTGGAATCGTGTTAGGTCTAATTCCTATTAGTTTGGCGGGATTATTCGTAACTGCATATTTACAATACAGACGTGGTGATCAGTTGGATCTTTAATTGAGTCACATTTTTTTTGATTGACCTCCTGCAGAGAGGAGGTCAAATTCGAGTTGTAATTCCATTTTTTGAAGTGATTTTCTTGTGATTTAGCATAAGAAAGGAGAAAATCACGCTCTGTAGGATTTGAACCTACGACATCGGGTTTTGGAGACCCGCGTTCTACCGAACTGAACTAAGAGCGCTTTCTTTTTTTTTATGACAGAAGACACAACTGTAAATATTCTTTTTGTACCCTGAACAATATATCTTGCATGTATATAGTATGATCCAATGAAAAAGGATGCCTAACTTTCATTGATCTCAATTATCTCAATTCCGATTCAGGAATCCCTCGTTACTGCCCATAGGAGAAGTAATAGGTAGGGATGACAGGATTTGAACTTGTGACATTTTGTACCCAAAACAAACGCGCTACTAAGCTGCGCTACATCCCTTTTTTCCATTATTGTACAGTCCCATTGTACAAAAGGTCTGTCTTGTTTTCCACATCATTCTTTTCTTCTTTATCCATAAATCTTCTTTATCCATACATAAAGAAAAAGACATTTTCTTGACATTTCCTTTCTTCTTTTTGGTCTCATATAATCTATACACTTCCAACCTAAGAAAAAAAAAGAAATCTTTATCGGCAATGCTCAGGAGAAAAGAATCTGTCATCTTTTTTTTGGTTTGTTTAAGGACAAGAAAATCTCATCTACTGGTCTATTTGCGGAAAAAAAAAATAGAAGCGATCTTTCACTACAGCATACGATCGTATATGTATTACAATACAGAAATCAAGAAGGAGGATTTCCAATGCGAGATATCAAAACATATCTCTCTGTAGCACCCGTGCTAACTACTATATGGTTTTGGTCTTTAGCAGGTATATTGATAGAAATGAATCGTTTTTTCCCGGATGCCCTGTCATTCGAGTTATTGACATGGGAAAAAAGAAAGAAAATTAGCGATACAAAAAATTGCGACAAATTTCCCCTCTCACTCATCTTTTTTCGGTTGTTTCGTATCGTATGGGAAAGAAAAAAAGAAAATTCAAAAAATGATCTTTATCATCGCATTGAGTCTTTATCATCGCATTGAGTAGGTCTAAGATCGAATTGGAGAGAATAGAATGGAAATGCGGGTCTAGGACGGTCTCCCCGCGAAATGAAGATACGGAAACGAAATATTGGGATTGAAATCAGAATCATTGATAGTTCGAAAAAATGGAATTATGGAATTATTACATTATGACGAAAACCTTCGTTATAATGTAATAATTAGCTAGTGGTCACTTCTATTGATTTTTTCATTGGATGTTCCTTTCTTCTAGAATCGAAGAGTAGAGTTGAGCCAAAATCAAAAGAAAGGGGGTTCATGGTGAAGGATAAAGATGTCAGAGTCAGAGTGATTTTGGAATGTACCAATTGTGCCCGAAACGGTGTCAATCAAAAAGAATCGTCGGGAATTTCTAGATATATTACGCAAAAGAATCGACACAATACACCCAGTCGATTAGAATTGAGAAAATTTTGTCCTTATTGTTACAAGCATACGATTCACGGGGAAATCAAGAAATAGATGGAATAGAACCGTGTGGGTAATCCTTCCAAAAAGTAGGAATTAGGAAGAATCGAATCATATATATATATATGTGTTGTATATACACAAATCAAATAAAAATCAAGTCCTATTTCAGTCCAATAATGAGGAAATAGGATTTTATAGATCAGGAATAAACCATGAAGAAATCCGAGAGACTTTTTCGTAAATACAAGAAGCGAATTCGTAGGAAATACAAGCGAATTCGTAAATACAAGCGAAAGCAATCTTTTTGTAGGCCTTCGTCCCCACGTAGATCGGGGAATCGAATGGATTATAGAAACATAAGTTTCATTTGTAAATTTATTAGTGAACAAGGAAAAATCTTATCTAGACGAGTAAATAGATTGACCTTAAAAAAACAACGATTAATTACTCTTGCTATAAAACAAGCTCGTATTTTATCTTTGTTACCGTTTGTTCTTAATAAAGAGCAACAACTTAAGAAAGAGAAATTTCAATTTAAGAAAGAGGAACAACTTAAGAAAGAGAAAAAATATAAGAGGGCGACGAAGGAGAAAGAATTCCCAAAGCCATCACCTCATCCAAAATCATCACCCCATTCAAAACCATCACCCCATAGGGGAAGAAGAAAGACTTACCAAAAAGATGGTATACCGGGGGAAAGGAGAACGAATTACAGAAAGAAAACATCATCGTAGAGAGAGAAGGAGAACGAGAACGAAGTGGATTCCTAGAAATACCGGTTTTCCCACTATAAAGAAATAAGCATATTCTATTCCTCAATGGACTCAAAACTTCAATTGGAACTCAACATCAGATGGATGCTTTGTTCGAAAAAGATGTATAATCCGGATTGGATTCTTGTGTTCGAAGAACAAAATGGGGGAAGAAGAAAGAAATCGTTTTTGAATTGAAACATGCTCCTTCATTCCTACTACTTAGTTCTCTGAATTCTGAATGTATTTGGATTCTATCTCTATCTTCCCGGAGTTCATTCTCCGGGGGGGGGGGGGAGGGATTTTTTGTTTCATCATTCCCGTATTGTATATTCTATTTTTTACTTGATAAGAGAATCTCTTTGATTTGTGGATTGAGAAAGTTCTTAGAACTTGAAAAAATGGAAAGACAATTTTGATTGGATATAGCTATTTGCGCAAGTATTTTACGATTCATAAGTAAGTGCCTCTCGTACAGATCATGTATGAATCTACTATAACTATAGGATAGTTCATTCTCACGAGTTACTGCATTTATCCGAGTAATCCACAAACAACGAAAATCTCTCTTTTTTCTGCCTCTATCTCTATGAGTGGAAACCAAGGCTTTCCTTTTTTGTTGAGTAATAGTTCGAGTCAGTCTCGAATGAGCCCCTCGAAAGTTTGATGCAAGTGAGCGCATTTTGTTTCGACGTCTTCGAGCTATATATCCTCGTTTCACTCTAATCATGTAATCCAATGAAACTTTGATGAATAAGGAATGGATTTCCATTCTTTTATTCAGTCATTTTTGCTTGTTCTTTCTCCCTATCGATTCTTAACAAAATGGATTCTTCCAATATCTAAAATCTAAATTCCAATGGCTTTTGCTGCTATGACCTTCCCAACCACGATTTTGGATTTCAGGCATTTCATCATTTCACCTGAAAAGTTCTACCGATACGAAACTCCATATAAAAGATAAATAATATCCAATTAATAGTGGGTTCCATCGTTTCTATGGTTACTTCTGAAACGGTGAGGTTCTCTCTATACACCGGAGCCCTCTTCTTCATGGAATCCATGTTATTAGTAACTTGTACAGTTCACATTCTTTGGCTCTACCCATGAATTAGATAATAATAGGTCTTTTTACAATCACAATAAGAGCTATCCATACAGTGACGGCATTTCATTAGGAAAGTTGGCTAGGTAGCTGACCCTCTTAGTCCGTTATTTCAAGAATAGGAGCATCATTTTGTTGCTTCATCATGCATTTTCCCCGCTTAGTGGATAACCATTGGATTTGCTACCAATGGGGAATTGCTTCTCATCCCAAATCAAGGCGATTGGATTTGCACCAATAGAAACCATAAATTCCAATAGGTCTATAATCTATCTTTCTTTTTGCTTTCATGAACTAGTAAGTAAGTAAAAGAAAGATTGTTTGTGTTTTTACATGCTATCTATCCTATTTTTTAATCTAGCCTATTTATTGATTTAGCCTAGATTATTTAGATTGGAAGAAAGATCTCGTTTGTTCGAGTTCATGATCGGAACGAGTCGCACATACACCCTAATACATATTCCTCGACGCTGAGGGCACCCTCGAAGAGCGGGAGATTTGCTAGCATTTCGGATTGGCTATCTTGCCTTTCTAATAAGTTGTTTCACTGTTGGCATGTGGGATCGTATAGATTATGGAATTCCAATGGACTGGTTGAGATCCATCTGAACCTGATAATAATGATTTCTTCTATTCCATGGAAATACTCTTGGATTGGTGTAAAATACTCCATATCCAATCTGGGAAAATGGGAATTATGGTTTGTTTGAAATTCATGGGATTTCATCCAAGGATATTGAATCAATAATGCCATAGGTTTTGGCTTCTTCTGCTGACATAAGAATATCCCTTTCTATGTCTTCGTTTATAACGGATGCAGGCTGTTTCGTTCTTTGTTCGTAAATCGATATGATGTTATTGCGTATTATCAACAGTTCGTTCATGTAGAGGGTTTTCTTTAATTCTTTACCCCTTTTCTTCTTGGGAAAAGAAGCACTGGGTTGGTGAAGCATAACCCTAGCGTGGGGAAATGCTATACGTTTGGTAATTGCTCCCCCGGCCAGAATGAGAGATGCCATTGAAGCAGCTATTCCCATGCAGATTGTATATACATCTGGCGGGCTGTTTGATACAACATCATAAATAGCCATTCCTGGTAGTATTAATCCTCCGGGGGAGTTTATAAATAAAAAAATGTCACGATCTTCATCCTCCATAGAAAGATATGTTATAATACCCACAATGATATTTGCGAGCTCATGATCAATCTCTTCTCCTAGGAAAAGGATTCTCTCTCGATAAAGTCGATTATATAAGTCAACCCAAGTTGCATCCTCATCCCCAGGGATTCTAAAGGGCACTTTTGGTACTCCAAGGGGCATTTTCATGGCTGCTGAAATAGTGCATGTATCCCTTGGAGTCCATATCTTCTGAGTTGTGTTTTCTTTTTCTTTTTGTTTGTTTTTCTTTTTTTCTTTTTCTTCATTTTTCTTTCTTTTTTCATAAGCCTCCTTTTTTCATAAGCCTCCTTTTTTTCTTTTTTTCTTTTTCTTCATTTTTCTTTAGTTCTTTATTTTTATTTTTTTGTTCTTTTTTTCGCATTCAAATTCTTTTATTTCCCTACAATTTTTGAATTAAAAGATAAATAAACTTGTAGAATACACAAGTTTATTATCCAGTGAAAGAATTATTATCCCCTCCGGACAGAGTTAGTTTTTACTTTCTTTGATCCAGGACCAGGACTTAGCATAGAAGTTTAATACAGGAAGTAAGATAGAAGCATAATCAAAGAAAGGATCTTACCAAGAACAAGAACAAAGCATCTGATTCAGATGTACGAAGATTCATGAATGAGAAAGATTCGACATTTGTTTCCCAAAAATGAGACCAATCCCATTGCGGATTGCTCTTTGTCGGATATAAAATAGATCTGCTTTTATTTGTTTGTTCCTACGACGAGAATTGTTGGACGATTTCCAATCCAATGGAAAGGTGGAATGGAAGAAATAAAAATTCTTGCTCATAGATAATTCTAGTTAGGTTTAGACGTAGCAGTAAGTATCTAGACAATTCTTTTTGGGGGGCTGAATAGACGATAGTCTACACACAGGAAACATACGGATTTATATGGATATAGTGTTTCCGTATACCACTCCTTTTTTTTTTTTTTTTCATGTGTTATTTTCTTCTTTCTAATGTGACAAAGTTACATAGTGTCTATTTATCTTTGAGAAAGAGGTATTTCCATGGGATTGCCCTGGTATCGTGTTCATACGGTTGTGTTGAATGATCCCGGTCGGTTACTTTCTGTCCACATAATGCATACAGCTTTAGTTTCTGGTTGGGCCGGTTCCATGGCCCTATACGAATTAGCGGTTTTTGACCCTTCTGATCCTGTTCTTGATCCAATGTGGAGACAGGGTATGTTCGTTATCCCCTTCATGACTCGTTTAGGAATAACCAATTCATGGGGTGGTTGGAGTATTACAGGGGGGACTATAACGAATCCGGGTCTTTGGAGTTATGAAGGTGTGGCGGGGGCACATATTGTGTTTTCTGGTTTGTGCTTTTTGGCAGCTATTTGGCATTGGGTGTATTGGGACCTAGAAATTTTCTGTGATGAACGTACAGGAAAACCCTCTTTGGATTTGCCAAAAATCTTTGGAATTCATTTATTTCTCTCAGGGGTCGCTTGCTTCGATTTTGGCGCATTTCATGTCACAGGCTTGTATGGTCCCGGGATATGGGTATCGGATCCTTATGGGCTAAGTGGAAAAGTACAACCTGTCAACCCCGCATGGGGCGCGGAAGGCTTTGATCCTTTTTTTCCTGGGGGAATAGCTTCTCATCATATTGCATCGGGTACATTGGGCATATTAGCGGGTCTCTTTCATCTTAGTGTCCGTCCGCCTCAACGTTTATATAAAGGATTACGTATGGGAAATATTGAAACCGTACTTTCCAGTAGTATCGCTGCTGTCTTTTTTGCAGCTTTCGTTGTTGCTGGAACTATGTGGTATGGTTCAGCAACTACCCCGATCGAATTATTTGGTCCGACTCGTTATCAGTGGGATCAGGGATATTTTCAGCAAGAAATCTATAGAAGAGTTAGTGCTGGATTAGCCGAGAATCGGAGTTTATCAGAAGCTTGGTCTCAAATTCCCGAAAAATTAGCTTTTTATGATTACATCGGTAATAATCCAGCAAAGGGGGGATTATTCAGAGCGGGCTCCATGGACAACGGGGATGGAATAGCTGTTGGTTGGTTAGGACATCCCATCTTTAGAGATAAAGAAGGCCGCGAGCTTTTTGTACGTCGTATGCCTACTTTTTTTGAAACATTTCCGGTAGTTTTGGTAGACGAAGACGGAATTATGAGAGCCGATGTTCCCTTTCGAAGGGCGGAATCCAAATATAGTGTGGAACAAGTAGGTGTAACAGTTGAGTTCTATGGTGGGGAACTCAATGGAGTCAGTTATAGCGATCCTGCTACTGTGAAAAAATATGCTAGATGTGCTCAATTAGGTGAAATTTTTGAATTAGATCGGGCTACTTTGAAATCGGATGGCGTTTTTCGTAGTAGTCCAAGGGGCTGGTTCACTTTCGGGCATGCTACGTTTGCTTTGCTTTTCTTTTTTGGACACATTTGGCATGGTGCTAGAACCTTGTTTCGAGATGTTTTTGCTGGTATTGATCCAGATTTGGACGCTCAAGTGGAATTTGGAACATTCCAAAAAGTTGGAGATCCAACTACAAAGAGACAGGCAGTCTGATACAACATGGCTTTGGCCTATATTGGATACATTCGCTTATACTATGTTTTCTTATAGTATTATGATTATGAGTATTATGATTATTTTCCTATAGTATATTTTATAGGATAGGGTTTTAGGTCCATATTGGATACAATGAGGCCCCAGGTCCATTTGGAATCACCGTTTTTTATTAGATTCTTTACCATTTCATCTGGTAAATGATCGCATCCCAAATGAATAGGTGTGGAAGCTATAATTCATTCTAAACCACGATCGAATCTATGGAAGCATTGGTTTATACATTTCTGTTAGTCTCTACTTTAGGGATCATTTTTTTCGCTATCTTTTTTCGAGAACCGCCTAAGGTTCCGACTAAAAAAATGAAATGATTTTTCATTCTTTTCATGGAAGTAATGAGCCCCCCATATTGGGAGGCTCATTACTTCCATCAACTAGTCCCCGTGTTCCTCAAATGGATCTCTTAGTTGTTGAGAGGGTTGCCCAAAAGCAGTATATAAGGCGTACCCAGTAAAACTGACAAGTAAACCAGATATGGAGATGGCGACTAGGGTTGCTGTTTCCATTCTGAAAGAATTTCAAGATCGCGGTAGATCTACAACTACAATAAGATCATTTACTTATACAACAAAATAGTATACAACAAAGTCAACAGATCTCAATCAAGGAATGAAATCAGATTTATGGCTACACAAACTGTTGAGGGCAGTTCTAGGTCTGGACCAAGACGAACTGTTGTAGGGGATTTCTTGAAACCGTTGAATTCGGAATATGGTAAAGTAGCTCCGGGCTGGGGGACGACTCCCTTTATGGGAGTCGCAATGGCTCTATTTGCAATATTCCTATCTATTCTTCTGGAAATTTATAATTCTTCCATTTTATTGGATGGAATTTCCATGAATTAGGTTTGATTTCGAAGAATTAGGAAGCCCTATTTTTTTTCTTTTCGATCCAAAACAAAAATGTCTGAGAATTCGGATTTCTAGGACATTCTGGTAGTTCGACCGTGGAATTTCTTTGTTTCGGTATTTCCGGAATATGAGTGTGTGACTTGTGATAATGGATCCTATTGATAGTACAGAAAATAGGTCTGTCATCTTGATAGAGATGATTCTACCTCGTCGAATATTGATATTTATGTGAATATCTGGAGCACGGAAGGGGTATCTAAAAGAAATCAAGAAAAGAAAGATTGGAACTATGATTCATACCTATTCCTTATTCCTATTCAGACCTCGTAACCGGATTCCAAGAAATGAACAAAAACAAAAGAAAGGGGGAATTGCCTAAATCAAACACCTTTTCTTCCTTCCAAATTGTGTGCCATTGTGTGTCTTGACTGAAGGCCAACTTTTTCCCTTAATTTTGTTGAGTTATTCCATTTAGCCTAGTCCTGGAATAAGTGATGGTCAAAGGATTCTGACTCAAAAAGCCTTTGAACTGAGTTTGTGACTTTGGGAAATCATCGTGGTTATAGTATGAATCTGAAGTTTTCATGGATTCCTAGGATCTTAACAAGAGAATTCCTATCCATAGTCAAACAATCCATAAATAGTCAATTTGACTTATGCAAAAAACAACACAAATCCGAAGCAATATATAGATAGGGGAAAAGAAGACTCAAGAGGCCTATAACAATCGAAAGAGAAAGGGATGAGCCGACTGGAGATTGGTATTCTCATCACAAAGATACAATTCCGGATTTGGATTTTGGGACAGATGGAATCAAGTGTCTAATAAGTTTCCCATTTTCTCTACATATCCGTGGAAACCAGTATTTGTGTGTTTCTGCTTGAGCCGTACGAGATGAAATTTTCCTATACGGTTCTCAGGGGGGGAGTCTCCTTGTTTGACCTATCTCAATAAAGTATATGATTGGTTTGAAGAACGTCTAGAGATTCAGGCGATTGCAGATGATATAACTAGTAAATATGTTCCTCCTCATGTCAACATATTTTATTGCCTAGGAGGGATCACACTCACTTGTTTTTTAGTACAAGTAGCTACGGGTTTTGCTATGACTTTTTACTATCGTCCAACCGTTACAGAGGCTTTTTCCTCTGTTCAATACATAATGACTGAGGCCAACTTTGGTTGGCTAATTCGATCAGTTCATCGATGGTCAGCAAGTATGATGGTTCTAATGATGATTTTGCACATATTTCGTGTATATCTCACAGGTGGATTTAAAAAACCCCACGAATTAACTTGGGTTACGGGTGTAGTTCTGGCTGTATTGACTGCATCTTTTGGTGTAACCGGTTATTCTTTACCCTGGGACCAAATTGGTTATTGGGAAGTCAAAATTGTAACAGGTGTACCTGAAGCTATTCCTGTAGTAGGATCGCCCTTGGTAGAATTATTGCGTGGCAGTGCTAGTGTGGGTCAATCCACTTTGACTCGTTTTTATAGTTTACACACTTTTGTATTGCCTCTTCTGACTTCCGTATTTATGTTAATGCATTTCCTAATGATACGTAAGCAGGGTATTTCCGGGCCTTTATAAGAAGGATTTTTCAAATCCATAAGACGGATTTGAAATATGGATCATTGGTCATATATTGATCATTTCGGAGAGGAACAAGAGTCTTTCATTGCTACAAATTACAAATATGGATTCTTGAAAAGAATCAGACATGTTATTTGGATCTTTCTCTTCAACCCCAAAGTATTTTGGATTGGATACTTTGATACAAATAGTTGAAGTCGATTTTCCGAAGAGAAAATGGATTATGGGAGTGTGTGACTTGAACTATTGATGGAGCCATGCGGATATAGGATGAAATCCGCCACATTGGAAATTACAACGAAATGTGTCTCTGCATCCAATCAACATGTAAGTCTTCCTACGTATATGTAGCAGAGGATAGGCTGGTTTACTTAAGGAGAATTTGTTCCATGATTCTACCTGAATCCATGTAATGCATGAACAGGCTCCGTAAGATCCCGTAGAATAAAGGATTCAGCATCATCCAAATGAGGTTATGTCTATTCCATTGATTGATAGTATGGGAATGCATTCATTTCCTTTGCATTGATCCAGATCTATGATACTATCGGAGTAAAATAAGGGATCTAAGGAAGAATAGAGGCTAGACTATATTAGTAACAAGGAAACTCTTTGTATGTAAAGAAATTCGAGATATTGTGTGGATAGATACCAATTACAAAGCATGAGACAACCCAAAAAGCATTGGATCCTAATCCCATTTGCAAGCCCACTTGGGTGTTGAGCATTTCCTTACTTATAAGGAACGAAATTTCCAATGAATAGTTCGAACTTCGGAAAAGAGAATGAATGCAGGAAATCTTTTCTTACATAGAGTCATTCTACCCATGTTAATAGGGATGAAGAAATGGTTTTTGATATGGATCCATTTCTGTCCTTCTTTTGATTTTGGTTTTGCTCGAGCCAGATGATGAAAAATGATCATGTCCGGTTCTTTCGGGGGATGAATCCATAAGAATTCACCTATCCCAATAACAAAGAAACCTGATTTGAATGATCCTGTATTAAGAGCTAAATTGGCGAAAGGAATGGGACATAATTATTACGGGGAACCCGCATGGCCCAATGACCTTTTATACATTTTTCCAGTAGTTATTCTAGGTACTATAGCATGTAACGTAGGCTTAGCCGTTCTAGAACCGTCAATGATCGGTGAGCCAGCGGATCCATTTGCAACTCCTTTGGAAATTTTACCGGAGTGGTACTTCTTTCCTGTATTTCAAATACTTCGCACAGTACCCAATATGTTATTGGGTGTTCTTTTCATGGTTTCAGTACCATTAGGATTATTGACAGTACCCTTTTTAGAGAATGTCAATAAATTCCAAAATCCGTTTCGTCGCCCAGTGGCTACAACAGTTTTTTTGATCGGTACTGCAGTAGCACTTTGGTTAGGTATTGGGGCAACATTACCTATTGATCAATCTTTGACTTTAGGTCTTTTTCAAATTGATTTCACTGTGACACCACATGAATATCTAGGGAATAGTTCCTTTCAAGTGAATTTTCCCTAGATACATTCCAATTCGAAAATAGGAAAAAAAAAGAAAAGGATGAAAGAATTGCAATGGTTTTAAAAGGAAAATGGATTCTTAGGTAAATCAATTGCGAAACGCTCCTTTAAAATACTCAATATCTGTTTTCCATCTTCTGTGCGAAAATCTTCCATTCTCATAAGATCTTCTTTACTGTGACTCAAAAGGTCCCATAATGTATGTATATTGGACCTTTTGAGACAATTATAGGTCCTGGAAGACAATTGGAATTGGTCAATAAAAATCGATTTCCATGCAATTTCTTTTTGACCTCTCTTTCGATAAGAGAATCTCTCATGAAAGGCAAAAAGGGGTAAAGTAAATTGGTTTTTCTTTTTCTCCAAATTCGTGTTTTCCTCCTCCGCATGTAGAAAAGGAATAAAGAAATCAATCAAATTACGAGAAGCCTCATAAAGTGCTTCTTTTGGAGTTAAACTCCCATTTGTCCATATTTCGAGAAAAAGGATCTCTTGTTTCTCATTCTCATTCCCATAAGAATAAATACTATGATTCACATTTCGAACAGGCATGGATACAGCATCTATAGGATAACTCCCATCTTGAGAAGGATTTGTGGATCTGATACGATATCCGCGATCTCTCTGGATTTGTAATTCAATATGCAAATCCACGGGTTCTGTGAGCTTAGCTATATGCTGTGTAGTGTCAACTATTTCCACAGAAGGCGGCAGTGAGGTGATATCTTGAGCAGTTACACATTTTGGACCTTTGGCATAAAGGAGTGCGTCTCGAACTCCATACAAATGACTTCTCAATACAATTTCTTTCAAATTCATTAAAATTTCATGTACCGGTTCTTCAACACCTGGTATTGTCGAATATTCATGTGGTACATTCTTCCATTTTTCATGTGTGATACATGTTCCTTCTATTTCTCCAAGTAAAACCCTTCGCATGGCAATACCTATGGTATCGGCTTGACCCTTCCTAAGTGGGGACAGAATGAAACGTCCATAATAAAGACGTTTATTGACTACTCTTGATTCAACGCACTTCCACTGTGGTGTTCGAGTGGATCCTGCTACTTCCTCTCGAATCATACTAATATCTGATTAGTATTGAGATTGGTGAATCATTTCTTTCTCTTGAAATCTGTTCCATTCGATTCTGTTCCATTCGATTCTCATTTTTATTTTTTATAAACGCCTTTTTTTAGGGGGTCTACATCCATTGTGTGGCATAGGGGTTATATCGCGTACGAAACTTAATACTATATTACTTCTACTAATAGTTCGTAATGCTGCATCTCTTCCGGAACCAGCACCCTTGATCTTCACTTCTGCTCGTTTCATAATACCCTCATCCACCACTGAAATAGCATCCTTTGCTGCAGCTTGAGCGGCAAAAGGTGTCCCCTTTCTTGGGCCTTTGAATTGAAGAGCACCAGCGGAGGACCAAGAAAGGACCTGACCTCGTGCATCTGTAACAGTGACAATGGTATTATTGAAACTCGCTTGAACATGAATCACTCCTTTTGATATTGTACGTCCCCGTAAACGAATACGTCTCTTCTTACGTAAAGCAATACGTCTATTCCTAGGTGTACGAAGTCTTAGTAGATTCGGTTTTGTCCGTCTTAGTCTCTTAGGTTTTGTCATATCTTATCATCTCATAAATATGAGTCAGAAATCTACGAAGATATCCATTTCGTGTTTGATCCTTGATTTCTTTTTGAGTGACATTAGTCCTTCCTTTCGCTTTCGAAAGTGAGTTCTCTTTCAGAAAGATTATCCTTGTCTTTGTTTATGTTTCAGATTAGGACAAGTCACTATAATGCGTCCCCGCCTACGAATCAGTCGACATCTTCCACAAATTTTACGAACAGAAGCCCTCATTTTCATATTGATGATTCCCTATATTTTCTTTTGAATTCTGAATCTACTTCTTGAAATAAAAAAGTCTCTTTCATTTTGGATGTATCTCCGCGAAGGGAATGTGAAACCTCCGCGAAGGGAAATAGCCATTCGAATCCTCCGCGAAGGGAATGTGAAACCGGAAGGAAGGGAAATAGTGATTTTTGGATTAGATTAGGAGTAGGAGGCCATTGCCCGTGTCCGGGTCGTCATCGTCCGGATATGGGCTAGGGCTGCCCCATGGTTTGTCAAAAAATGGATCTTTATATGGGTCATCTCCTGATTTATCAGAACTAGAGTTGTCAAGTCTCTCGACGATTCGCCCTTTTGTTTGATCATAACGACGGAGTTCGATTAGGACTATGTCATTGTCGACTACGCGGATAGAACTCTCTCGAATTTTCCTGCAAGTATGACCGATAAATACTTTTCCAAGAACATATACGTATATTAAATATACGTAATTTGGCTCATCGGGGTGACAATCGACGACTATCCCTATGTATAGTCGCTTCTCGCCATGAGAATCATTCATGATCGTCATTGTGGTGCCTCCTTCCTTTCCTTTTTGAGATGATGAGTCGACTAGTCATTCATTAGTCAGGTACGTAATGAATAGTCATTGAATATCGAATGGGATTCGATGTTCTATAAAGCATAAAAATGCATCATAATATATGTAGATATATGCGTCGTATATGCGCAAAATCTAATTGGGATGAGAATCTAGGGCTATACCCATGTACATCATCTCCAAGGTGAGGTGGTAAGTCATATTGTCTACACGGTGGTCAGTCCTATTGTACGTCCTCTGGGCACTCTTCCTATGTATCCTTCGACTAGTGGCTAGTCGAATTTGGACTAGTGGCTAGTAGAATGTAGAATTGGATTCCTATATATATCATTCTATTAACCACTAGTCTAATTCATCAATGAAATGAAATAGTGAAGGTACGATTTTGTCCTTTGCATGTGTTAAGCAAGGTGAAGGAAGGGAAATAGTGATTTTTGGATTAGATTAGGAGACTGCCCCATTGCCCGTGTCCGAGTCATTTTTTCGAGACGAGTCATCCCTCTGAGGAAACGACATGTTGTCAAGTCTCCGGACGATCCGCCCTTTTGTTTGATCGTAAGCACTGAGTTCGAGTAGTACTCTGTCCCCGCGTGTTATGCGGATGGAACTCTCTCGCATTTTTCCGGAAACATATCCGAGAGCTAGTTTCCTAAGACTACATACATATACGTGAAACATCGCGTTAGGGTGACAATTGACGACTACCGCTAGGTATAGTCGCTTCTCGCCACGAGGATCATTAATGGTTTTCATTGCAGTACTTCTTTTTGAGATGATAAGTCGACTAGTCATTAGTCAGGTACGTAATGAATAGTCATTGAATATCGAATGGGATTCGATGTTCTATAAAGCATAAAAATGCATCATAATATATGTAGATATATGCGTCGTATATGCGCAAAATCTAATTGGGATGAGAATCTAGGGCTATACCCATGTACCTCATCTCCAAGGTGAGGTGGTAAGTCATATTGTCTACACGGTGGTCAGTCCTATTATACGTCCTCTGGGCACTCTTCCTATGTATCCTTCGACTAGTGGCTAGTCGAATTCCATTTCTATCTGTCTATTTGATGCCTTGTTGGACTATTCTCTTTTTCCCCAACAAACACATCTTTTTTATGTGTTCCGACCGACCCCATCCTAAGGTGCGTGCTGCGAAATGGAAGGATCTTATCAACGTCCAGGGTGTCAGAAGGGCGGGATCAAAATAGATATAGATGACACAAAATTTCTCCTCCAATTCGTTTTAGTCGGGCTTCTCGATCTGTCATGATACCTTGAGAAGTGGAAAGAATTGCAATTCCCATTCCACCTAAAATCTTCGGAATTTGTTGATAGGTAGAATAGATTCGTAAACTCGGCCGACTGATCCTTCGTAAAATGATACGTTTTCTCGTCCTTTTATGCTTCCGCAGAGTTGAAACCAAGAAATCTTTATCATTTTCCCGATGTTTTCGAACGTGTTCAATAAAACCTTCCTGTAGAAATATCTTCACAACGTTTTCAGTTATATTGGTAGATATGATTCGAACAGTTTCTTTTTTCTCCATATCAGCATTTCTGATGGAAGTGATGATATCGGCAATCGTGTCTCTACCCATGATGAATTGGAATGATTGTTGTCCTCTAATTTGGATATAATCCACATGTTTTTTAGGAATTCTAAAAAGTATATACCTGTTCCATTATTTACGAAACCTGTTCCATTATTTACGAATGGATCTAGTTTCGACCCCCTACTATATCAGAATGGATCTCATTTAGAATACCTCAGGGGCTAATGAGATGATTTTTGTGAAACGGAACTGTCTCAATTCTTCAGCAATCGCACCAAAAACGCGAGTCCCCTTTGGATTTCCTTTTTGATCGATGACAACTGCCGCATTGTCATCATAGCTTATTCTCATGCCGTTGTCACGTTTGAGTTCTTTACGTGTACGTACAATTACGGCTCGAATGACTTCGGATCTTTCTAGAGACATATGAGGCACCGCTTTCTTGATTACAGCAACAATAACGTCACCGATCAGAGCATATTGGCGATGACTAGTCCCTAAGATTCGAATACACATCAATTTTCTGGCCCCGCTGTTATCCGCTACATTCAAAAAGGTCTGAGGTTGAATCATGATTTTTTCTATCCGCTCTTTCCATCCAAAGATTCGAGTAAAAAAAGAAATATGATGTATCTAGAAAGAACGATGTATCTAAAAGTAAAAGACCCGCCCTATGGAGGGTATGGTTTCTATCTATTATAGAACCTATGGATCGCGTTCCGCAATAACCAATTTGGTTCGTATCG